>CAHIKZ030005609.1:857500-982500 GCA_903632075.3 Acanthosepion pharaonis
TTGATTTTCAAACTCTTGAAAATCTTCGGTTTATTCTCTATGATAGCGAGCAGAGCGTCTATAGCGAGGTGAAACCCCTTTTTGGCCGTCCGAAGACCGGAATATGGCGAAAGTAGAACATTTCATCCTCCGTATTTAAGACCTTCATTTGGGGGCAAAACGTCAACACATAACAAAGTCTGCCTCGCAACTTAATAATGCCAGCTTTTAATCTCGAACACACCGGAAATCAGCACAAAAACAAACGCCATTGTCAAGTTACGATCATTTTATATTAACAATGAAAAGCGGGCACAAACTTTTGCAATGATCACACACACACACACACACACACACAAACACATATATATATATATATATATATATGTGTGTGTGCGTGCGTGTTTCTCTGTGTGTGTTGGTGATAGAATTCCATTATGTTCCTACAAGTCAGACTACGTCAAATAAATTTAACAAAGCCTGTTTACATTTATTCTTGCTGCTTGTATATATATATATATATATATATGTATGTATGTATATGAAAAAAATATAGTTTTAAGGTTTGCTATGCTTATGTGTTAAAGATCTCAATATAAGGGATAGTGCATATGTAAGTATAATAGTAGACATTAAAGTCAACACTAGAGGCGACAGTCAGTTTCATGCTAAACGCTATCGTCAATCTGACGATTGCGTTTAGCATGAAACAGACTGTCGCCCCTGGGTGTTGACTTTAATGTTCACTTATATATATATATATTATATATATATATATATATATATATATATATATATATATCAGGTCATCCCATAAGTTCTGTCCGAATTTTACCTTTTTTAAAAATGAACGAAATTTAAAGAGTATTTTATAATGTCCAATGGTGCTGAAACATTATTTTTAAGTTTAGATGCATTTAAACTGATCACATTTTATTTCATAGAACAATAAAATTAAATTTTGTTTGATTAAAACCCTGCCAATATGGAAGTACCCAAGAATCATTTGAGGCACATAATGCATTATGAGTTCAAGAAACGAAACTCAGCAGTTGAAGTGACTAGAAACATTCACTCAGTTTATGGAGAGGAATGTGTGAATGAAAGAACTTGCAGAAGATGGTTTGCAATATTCAAAGGTGGAGATTTTACCCTTGAAGATGAAGATCGAACCGGACGTCCAGTTGAGTTTGATGAAAAGCTTCTTGAAGCAGCCCTTGAAGAAAATCCTGCTTCATCCCTTAAGGAATTGGCAGTGGTTCTCAGTTCAAACCATACAACTGTTCATCGTCATCTTCAACAACTTGGAAAAGTTCCTAAACTTGGAAAATAGGTGCTTCATGAATTGTCTGAAAACTTCAAATCCCGAGTTGACATCTGCTCTTCTCTCCATTCTCGTCAACGTGTTTCACCTTTTTTGGATAGACTTGTGACTGGCGAAGAAAAATGGATCTTTTATCGAAATGTTAAGCGTCGTAGACAGTGGCTTGGTAAAGGGGAAGGTCCCTAGCCACAGCCGAGAAGGGAACTTCATGGGCAAAAGGTTCTTCTTTCACTCTGGTGGGATCGCCAAGGAATAATCCACTTTGAATTCTTACCACCTAATGCAACAAATAATGCTCAAATATACTGTCAGCAATTAGAGCATTTGAGGAAAAAAAGACCTGCTCTAGTGAATCGAAAAGAGGTGATGTTTCATCAGGACAATGCGCGACCCGACACAGCAAGAATCACGTCACAAAAGATCGAAGAACTTGGTTGGGAGAAATTTCCCCATCCACCTTATTCTCCCGATCTTGCTCCTTCAGACTACCATCTGTTTCGTAGCTTATAGAATCATTTGGAAGAAACTGCTTTTGTAACACAGGAAGAGGTTAAAACTGACATTTGGGAGTTCTTCGAACCAAAGCCAAAAGAATTTTATATAATGGAATTAGTAAGCTTGTTAATAGAGAGAAGGAAGTCATAGATAATCAGAAAATATATATATATATATATATATATATATATATATATATATATATATATATATATATATATATATATATATATATATATATAATAAATACATTCAGCTCTTTTTTGATCAGTTCGTATTATGATGTATCTTAGTCTATGCTGTATCGATATAGGTATGGTCACTTGAGTGAAATATGTGTTGACTTGTCTTAATAATGAATTCAAATTTAATCCTATAGTAAATAATTTTCAATAAATTTCTATTTATGAATTTTAATCTATTCTGTGTAACTAGTAAAATAATCCTTTGCGTCAATAAAAACCTTGGCGCCTTGTCTCAATAAATCTTCCCCGTTTTATCAGAGACTGCATGAACTGTTAATTAACTTAGCTTACGTGGATCATGAAAATAAGAATTTAAATATTAAATTTCGGAAGCCGAAGTGTTAGAAAATGCGTATGTGTATGTTTTATTTGGGTTTATATGTATGTGCCGGGTAAAGCCCGATAACCATATCGCTCTTATATTACCTTTCTTTTTCGTGGATCTTATTTATTTATTTAATTCATTTTTTCTTTGTTTTTGTTTTTTTTTTAGGATCCGTCTTCAAGCCATCCCCGGCAGCAGTCGTTTGATGTTTGGAAAATTCTCTGCAAGACGCCACAAGCCACATGTTGTCAGGAGATAAGGAATTTATCATGGAAGGTGCGAAGGTTCTCTGAAAATGGCTGCGAAATATGGGGTGCTGGTGGTGTTGGCATCGCCAGTTACCAGAAGGATGAGAGAGAACTCATTGGGCTGGGGGGGTTATGCGGGATGAAAAAGTGTGGGTGGCAGAATTCTTTTTATCTCTCTACTCCCTATTAGCGAAAATATACACAGACATGATCAAACATATTTACTAAGCTTAACTTAGTCAAGCACAAGGCCACAGGAGACGAGTTCTCAGAGCCGATTAAACTTCATTTTACTAACAAGACTCTTGTTCATCCTTTCATTTTGGCATACGTTCTATGCCCGCATTTACTGGGAACCCTTTCTTACTTCAATGTGCCAGGGTCCCTTTAGAAGGCATTTGATCCATGTTTGATTTCATTTGGTTTGTTTTGTTTTACGGCATATCAACCTCAGTGAGTTATTTAAAGCCGACAAAAGTTTTATTGCTGGTAATATTTTGTCCCAAAATATATCCCTTGGAATATTTTCTTCTTCAAAAATCTATTGCTAGTAATATGTTTTTTTTTCAAAAATATGTAACGCTGTTAATATTTTCCTCCAAAAAATTATAGCTGTAGGTATTGCTGATAATATATATATATATATATATATATATATATATATATATATATATATATATATACTAGCAGCATGGCCCGGCGATGCCCGTGATTGATTCAAAAATCGTACGACTCATACAGCAATCGCTATCACTTGACTTAAAATATTTTTGCCCTTCCTTGCCTTTAAAGGAGTGCCCTTTGCCGTGCTGATGTTGCTACATGCCTTACTTCTTGCCTATCTCACACTGCGATTTTTTTCTAAGCTCTATACTAAATATTAAATCTGTTACGAAAAAAGAACTAAACAAAATGAACACAAAACGATCAGCTGTAAAAAAGGATTCGTAACTGGAAAAACGGAATGAAAAAGAATGCTAACAACAAATACTTTTTCACACCCAACCCAGTTCTGCGGAATCAGAATCAACGTTGAGTTTAATCAAGCGAATGAGCCAATTGGAGTAAAGTGCCATGCAGATTTAAATTTTTCCCACTTGTGACGAATGCAGCTATCAATTATTTTGCATGCTAGCATGCTAGTTAACATTTGTGTCAGTCAGCTGTTGGCTCTCACGCTGGCTAATAAAATCTTCTTGCCTATTCGTGGCAGCCAGCTATAGGCTCTCACTCTGGCCAGTAGAAAATGGCCGCAAACTACATGAAAACTGCCGTAGAATAATGAAAAAATCGATTATTTCCACTATCGATGGTAGTTGGAAAATGCAAAGTCGGTGTTGGCCTTCCCGCTAACTTGGAGCATGTGCATGTAAATTTTGGTGCAAATCCGTCGAAAATTGCAGCCGTGCATTCGTTACACACACACACACACACACACACACACACACACACACACACACACACACACACATCCTGCCTTTTATAGATAGAAATATTTTAAAGTATTGCTGGTAATAATTTTTTTCTTCAAAAATTAATTTCAGGTAATAATATTTTACAAACTATTTCTGGTATTAAAAAAAATTATTTTTACACTTACATAGTATTTTGAACTAATTTTGGTGGTTAACTATTTGCCCATAGCTGGGACCCTAACAGGTGCTACCACTCCGGGTCAGGGTGGACCTGGGAACACCAGCAATTAAGAGGCGGTTCCAAGCTCCTGAAAACCTCCTGATCAGAGGCTTTGCTGTTGGACGTAATTTTTCGTCTTACCCAGGACGCGGATATAGTTTATCGTTATCTCTAGGACGGGATGATCTTAGCTGGCTTCCTATTCATAGTAACACTTTGTCATGTGTGTCTCCCTACTAGTCCAGCCACACCCTGTTACATTTACGGAAGCTCTTTAGATTGAGCTAGGATCAAAGTGTAGTATCTGTTCTCCTCATTCGTAATATTAATTACTTGATATATTCCGGCAAACTACACATCTCCCTTAGGGAGACGTTTTGGATATAATGAAAAGCTGTAATGCTATCCCTACACCAGTAGAATTTTCTGGTCATTGTAATCGCAGACTTAAATATCGTATTTCTGGTTCTTGTGTTTTTGAATGTCGAATGTTTCCTTATAAAGAAATGGATAATATTACCATTAGTATTAGAAATAAGAACAGATACTACACTTTGATCTTATCCAGATGGCCAAGGAATGAAGAAAAGCATTACCGGATGAACTACGGAATGAATGCACAATGTTTCCTTATAAGGAAACGGCCACTATTACGATTACAGAACAGATACTACACTTCGATGCTAACCCGATGGCCAAGGAGTGAAGAAAATCGTTACCGAAGGAACTACTCGCTCAATGAATGCCGAATATTTTTTTATAAGGAAACGGCAATTATTACCATTAAAGAACAGATACTACATTTTGATCCTTGCCCGATGGCCAAAAAGTCAATAAAAATATCACTCATGAACACTTGCTGCTCTGTAAATGAATGCTGATTATTTCCTTATAAACGGTTAATATTGCCATTACTATTTACGGTGGTTGTTTCTGTAAAAAAAAAATGAGAATTTAAATCACTAATCTAACAATGGCTGACAACATGTAGTCAGAGGTTTAGTAAAAGTAAACCTGTTGGAATTTTTAAAAACATCAATTCACAGTAAAATCTAAAAGTTATAAACGATGTTTTCGCTTCTTCAGCTATCCTTATACTGGTCATTGAAATCGCAGATGTAAATATCTTATTTTTGGTTTATGTGTTTTTGGAATATTCCTTAAGAATGGTACTTGATTTTCACACTGTTTAACAACATATGATGTCAAATTCCATGTTGTGCAAAAGTGTAGCAAAGAGAGAAAGAGAGAGAGAGAAAAAGAGAAAATGAGAGAATGAGAGTTAGTGATAGAGATAGAATGAGAAAAAAGTGAGGGATTGAGTGCGAAGTAGAGTGAGAGAGTTAGTAAGCGAGAGAGAGAGTGTGTGATAGTAGTGAGCGAGAGAGAGAGAGAGAGTGAGTGAGTGAGAGAAATAGAGAGAGATCATTTGTTTAGTTACATGCGCTACGCTTTCTGTATCCCGCTTACCAACTAGACCAGTACAGAGTGTCTTTTTCTATGTACCGTGACCCATAAAGAATGGGGGCGATCATGATTCTGTAGAACCACGTTTCTGTTACCTCAAGTCTCTTCTTCATCTGTCAGGTAATTAGCAACCATTTACTGCCATATCGGAGGACTGATATTAAGTTACAGTTCTGTACTCTTTTTGTTTTTAACGAAATTTTTCTGTTCAATAATAATTTACTTAGATTTTGAAAGGCATTTCCTTTGTACTTGCTTGATTTTGGTGTCGTAATTTGCATCTTAGGTTGTTACTTATCCGGCAACTATATATTCTGTTTTCTTACAATTGATGCTTACTCTTTTCATCTAGCTTTCCAGTACTTGCCTTCTGTAGGAATGGCTGCAGTTGTCCGCTATCACCACTCAGTCTTTTTCATATCGTGTGCTGTTAAGCCAACAGTAAATCCTGGTAGGACTTCTAATTATCTCAGGATAGCCTCACTAGATGTTACATTGATCAGTTTTATATTTTACCTTAACGAACATGTCCTTCGCGCCGGTTATTGTGGAGTAATGGATAGCAGTTTGGCTTGAGGAATCGAAGAGCCGAGTTCGAATTCCAGTCGAATCCATTACATTCACTTACGTGTTAATACCCCTGGGAAAGGTGTGAATCCTATTCTTCTCCCTCCAGCTATAGGTAAATAGCAGGACAGACTGGGTTCTATAGCCTTGGATGGCAACTGGTCTAGGAGAATGAAAAACCTTGATTTCAAAACCTGCGGAGGGTCGTAGTGCACCAGGTCTCTGTAATCGGCCCTTCAAAAAATGTGGATGGTCCTGCACAAAACCTTCACCACTATAATCAAATCTCATGTGCTATACATGCGGGTTGGGGACCGCCTGTGAATTCCAAATTCCCATGAAACTCCAATATTGGAGCCGGTTTAACCCACCTCGGCTGAATGTTGTTACAGGTACAGGGTTATTGTAGTCCAGTGAGATCGTTATCTTAATTACATCCTTCCATTTGTTGGCTATAAATTGGTGGCTGTTAAGACTATCACGTAATGGGGTTGTTCGTTTGCTAGATAATTATTAAACATTCCTTTACGTTTGCCTTGTACCAGAATAGGTATCTACAATGAGTTTATTGTAGAGTTGATATCTCAAGTAATTGAGTGCACGTGTTGATCAACACTGAGTGTCCGAAATTGTACGTCCTTGTGTCTGACTAGTTAAAGGTAAGTAAATATTTACATTTCTCTCGTCAGTGTAGCTGATGGGCTAATTTGCTTATCAATTAATATTTACTCCGGGCTTTTTTTTTTCATTTTGCCTGTCTGTCTGTTTGTTTGTCTGTCGCTCTCTTTGTATACCCCCCGTCTCTCTCTCTCTCTCTCTCTCTCTCTCTATTTCTCTAGACTCATACGCACACAGGTCTAAAAACACACACGCGCACTTATTGACCCCGATTTGTGCAGCGAATGATGTTCTCGTTCTTTATTTTCAAATCTTCTTTCCTTGACGTTTAATACCCGCACGCACACACACACACGCACACCCACACACACAATCAAATACACACGCAACGCGCGCGCGTGCGCTCACACACACACACACGAACACATACACACGAACGTACACACACGCACACACATAGGTGAACACACACACGAACACACACAAACACACATACACGAATATTTACCTCAGTTAATGTCCTCACCGATTTCCTCACTTTCTTCTTTTAATTTTAACTCCTTGTTCCTTCCATCCGCTCCATATGAACAGAAAAGAAGCGCACATACATATGTAAAACACACACACACACATATATATATATTTATATATATATATATATATATATATATATATATACACACACATGTATATATATATATATATATATATATATATATATATATATATATACACATGTGTGTGTGTGTATATATATATATATATATATATATATATAGGAAACGCGTATTACGCAACACGTGCATGCCTATTTGATTTCTAGTAGTCAGAGGCGGTGCACGACTCCTCCATTGGGCAGCATTTGCTGGACAATCCCGATTGTGTCGCCGATTATAATGACGTTTTTTTTTTTTTCATTTTACATGGTGCTCGCTCGGTTCAACATCTCTGAGTTCTTGAGGCTGTTTATGTATCATCAACCGAGCTGATGTAAAGAAAAGGGACATTTTATTACGTCTGTCCTGTGGATTATAAGGGACTTTTTTCTATTTTATACTCTTTTTGGAACTTCGTATTTTGTTTTTAGTCGTTAGTTTATTTATTATTTTTTTTTTAAATTTCGCTTGAAGATGGAACAGAGCTTATTTTAACTCAATTTAATTTAAATAGTTATATTGAAGTTTTTCGGCTCTTGTTTTGAAACATTATACCTCTTATGTAGCGTTTTTGGAATCATATTTTTAAATAAATAATATATATATATATATATATATATATATATATATATATATATATATATATATGTACACATATAGTTTTGTTAGATATATACAATTATATTGTTGTTTTTTTTTTTGTTTTTAGATAAACTCATTTTTTTTTTTTTTTTCCTTTCCAAGGGGCGGCTTGAGTTTGTATCTTTCGTTTAACGCGTGTGGCACTCATGCACCGAGTTTTTGGGACCTTACCCCCCATCGAGTGAAGGTGACGGGAGAGACAGTGTCATGAGAGCGTCACATCTGCTTTGGTGCAGATCCTCATGGATGAGCTCGTTCAATCACTTCTCATTGAACCGAACTGCTCGGTCGGAACGTGGAGCGGCAGTGAGATCAAAGTTTCCCTTCTTGGAACGCGAAAACCATTTCTGCGCAGTCCTTTCTGTAATGGCTCCTTTCTCCGTATACAGCACAATTGTCTCGGCAGCTTTGGTGGCTTGGGGACCTGGACTGAAAGCGAAGACCAGAAGATGTCGAGAACGTTCGTTTTGTCGACTTGTCACACCATGATCATATGCCAATTTGAAATAAGGGATATAAGAGTCTGATAAGAGAGAATAGAGCTACAAGACAAATACTAAAGAAAAAAAAACATAAAAACCTACCGTAAAATATACAGGGTGTCCCAAAAAATTTGACATCATTTCGCAGGCCAATAATTTTGGCAATTCTTGATGAAATAATTTTCACACAATGTACAGAAACAGATCTGGGTTTTATATTTAATATTTTATTTTTGTTGTTTTCGGGTTGAGCCATGACGTTCACTCCCAAAGAGAAGGCATTTTGCGTCTTGGAATATATTCGCACACAATCACCCAAGACTGTGCAGCATGCCTTCAATGCCAAATTTGGAAAATCTTCACCAACTGCCAGACAAATTTGGACTTGGTAACCAAAATTTTAAAGAGAAAGGCTGCTTACGCATGGCTAATGGATCTGGTAGACCATCATTAACATCAGCGTGTTTGGCAAGAGCTCAACTATCGATTTGACATGTGCCGTGTCACAGGCGGTGCACATATTAAACACTTATGAAATCGATTCCATAATAATCTAATGATGTTCAACAGTTAAACTATTCAGTTTCATTGAGATAGACTTAGAAGTTTTCAAGATAATTGCTTTTAAAATGATAGCAAATTTTTGGGGACACCTGTTCTTTATACTATATACTCGTATATATGCGACCTTTGAAAATCTAATTTTGAAGTTAATTTGTCTACAGTAAATGGATATATAGTTTGGTCAAGGGCGTAGCCAGGGCCCGTAGTAGATACGCTCAATTTATACCTCACGTATAATGCAACCCCCTTAAAATTAGCTTCAAAATTAGGTCTTCAAACGTCGCATGATACGGTATACACACTGGATAATGTTACCAGAGACATGCTACAATGTGTTTGGCAAGCGCTTAACTACCGACTTGACGTGCACATATTGAACATTTAGGAAATCGGTACCATAATAAACTTATGATTTCAACAACTAAACTGTTTAATTTCATTGAGCTAGACTTAGTAGTTTTCAAGATAATTGCTTTTAAAATGATGTCAATTTTTGGAGGACACACTGTATATTATTGGTTCATTAAAAAAGAAATAAACAAACAAAAAATAGGGGAAATGTGAAACCAGGCCGAACCATCTCCACAGAAGACGTTGTTAAGGCGCTTCGACAGGATTTAATGTTTAGCAAGTTTGTTGCGCTAGATCAATTACGACTGAATAGTGAGTTCGATCCTCACTGGGAACTTGGCCGACGGGGTTATAACGTTCACTTTTCGGATCTCATTGTGGTCGATTTAGCAGGAAGGATGAATAAACAAGTTGATGTTATCGTCCAGAAATTTTCTAGCGTTGTTTCTTAACCTTATTATTGATTACTTTGTTATTTCTTGTTGATTATCATTAAGTTTACTTATGTTTATGCGTACATTCATAGTTTGTTATTTTACTGACGTAGATTCATTTATTTTTACTA
Source organism: Acanthosepion pharaonis (assembly GCA_903632075.3). NCBI lineage: Eukaryota > Metazoa > Mollusca > Cephalopoda > Sepiida > Sepiidae > Acanthosepion > Acanthosepion pharaonis. The sequence goes on from CAHIKZ030005609.1 coordinate 867,664, forward strand.
TATATATATATATATATATATATATATATATATATATATATATATATATATATATATTATTATTCGTTCATTTAAACTTTTTTGTTTGTTTTTTAGTTTTCAGTTTTAAGTAACGTAGCAAATATTTATTTTTGAGGTGAGTTTTGATCGTTTATTTAGTAATTTATGTTGATTAGGGATGTTAATTATGACTATATTCTCCTCCAGACAGAATTTCCACTATTTGGATTTATTGTTGGAGACTAGTCCTGTTTTCCATTTTTTCCATATTTTGTATGTGGTTTGATTTTGGTTATAATTTCCCATGGGAGTCCAACAAATGAGCAATTTTGAAACAGCGAAATAACTTCTTTGCGTTGAGGTAGTTATTATTTCGAATTTCCTGATGTCATATGCGGCTGCGTGCCATTAGAAATATTTGCCATGGAACATATGGCACGCGTGCCGTAGGTTGCTGAACCCTGACAACGTAGTAAAGGAAAACAAGAAGTAGGGACTAACCATAACCTGTAATATATTTCAGAAACAAATATATATTAGATAGAGTCTAGTATATATTAAAATTGAAACAGCTAAATATATTCTTTGTGTCGTAGTCGATTGGTTCGGAGTTCGTGATGTCATTTTCGGCTGCGTGCCATCAGAAATTCTTTGGCATGAAACGTGTGGCACGCGTGCTGTAGGTTGCCGAACCCTGTGCTAAACAATGTAGTATAGGAAAACGAGCAGTATGGACTAACTATAACCTGTAATATATTTTAGAAACTAATATATAGTACTTATAGTCTAGTATATATTAAAATTGAAATAACTTTGCGTTGTGGTTGATTGGTTTGGAGTTCGTGATGTGACACTATTTAGCGGTCGCGTGAAAATGAAAAGCGAGAAATATTTAAGGCGAGAAGAAGCTGAAATAATTAAGGCGAGAAGAAGCTATCACGAAAAGACATACTGAGCGATGTTATTTTTTTTCAACAAAAGAAAAGTGGTAAAGATTTTATGTTCATTTGCGAAGAAAAGTATTTTTTTTTTCGCAGAAGATAGGAAATTCGTAAGATCTCGGATCTGTCGAATTAATTTATGCTGCGAGGCGGCGAATAAAAGATAGCAATCTGCCCATGGCAATAATGAAAATTTCAAATTGGTCAAGTGGCCTACGAAACAGAAGCTGGGAGATAATAGTAATCAGGTCACGTACTGACCGAGAAAAACATCAGATGGGCCACCCAAGGCGAAAGGAAAAGATTAAACCATTAACTATCTTTCGGAGATATCATTTGCTTTTGGGAAAAACACCTGTTTTATGTTCAGAGCTGTCCATGATAAGAGTTTGTTGCCTGGATATATTGTGGCGACGGAAGTACGAAGACATTAAGGACACAAAGAGATTCACTTAACCAACCCCGATGATTATTTGACGAAAATCTCGTTGATAAATTCCAGGTGACATTCGGTTACGATAGAGATTAAGGACCACACTACGAGTCGTAGAGGTCTGGTGTCGGGAAGAGAAATAAAAAAAAGAAGATAATTTTTTTTCCTTTGAGCGATAATTGTAAACACCCACCCTGCTGAGCGTTCATTGGCTGAGTGGTGGCGTTAGCGCTAGGCGAAGGTAAATATATGAGAAGGAGGGGAGGCCTGTTGACACCTCTGAGGGGATTGGTGTGAGATACCACTATGAGAAAGAAGGGAAAATTGTTGATGCCCTCGGAGGGGGTTGGTGTGAGATACCAATATGAGAAAGGAAGAATCCCTTAAAAACCCCTCTAAAGCAAAAAGTAGGGGACTTCCAAAAATGGAAAGTGATAAATTTTCCTGTGCGAAAACAAAGAAAATCCTTATTGTGGATTTAGAATTATCAAGGAACCCCAAACCACGACAAGCCCACACCCGGTTTTGGTCGCCGTCCATATAAACGGCGTCGCAGCGAGTAGAAAGCAGTTGGAGAGAAAGTAGTTGCAGTTGGAGTTGGAGAGACGCAGCCGCATACGCAGACAGAGTTGAGCTGTGCGCTCTGAGACCAGTCTCGTAGGAAGCATCCCGACTTCTAACCAAGAACAATTTATTTTTGAAGAACGATTTAGACTCACACCACGAAGTTTTACGAATATCACCTGAAGATACAAAAAAAACAAAAGTTTCTTGAAAAAAGCAATTTAGGATATTAAGGCTCGCCTAACAAACGCAAAGTGTCACGAATCCATAGAAGCGGGTTGGGAGAAAGACGCAGTCCTGTATTCAGAAACCAGATATAAAAATATTTGTTATTCTTTTTTAACACATTTGAACTTTTCGAGTTGTTACTTTATTTTCTTTTACATATACTTGCGCGGTGTTACCTTTGCTCGGACTCGGCTTGCATTACGGCCCGGCGACTGATTGATTTCGTCTACCTAAGATCAAATTACAACGTGGGTAGGTTAGACTAGAAATCAAAGCAGTTACTTCGGTAACCAGACGTTGGAGGCGAGCTGGGAACGACAAAGCAGATACCGAATCTAACCAGATTACCATCCAAATCAGCCAAGGGTTAGAACGTCACATTTGGGGCCGCGACCAATACCAAGTCACATTGGTTGTCACAGGATAGCACGGGCGCGGAGAGAGGCAGGGGTGACGTCACAGTGATGTCATTTGCGGATGCGTGCCATTTAAATTGTTTGGCATGGAATGTATGGCACGCGTGCCGTAGGTTGCTGACCTCTGTCCTAGACAACGTATTAAAGGTAAACGAGAAGAAGGGACAAACCATAATCTGTAATATATTTTATATAGTAATATATATTAGATAGAGTCTAGTATATATTAAAATTGAAACAGCTAAATATCTTTGCGTAATAGTCGATTGGTTCGGAGTTCGTGGTATTATTTTCGGCTGCGTGCGTAGGTTTCTGACTCCTTCTATACAACTCAGACAATATAACTTGATTTATACAAATACGGTACTTTAAACTAAATAAATCAGATAACCAACCTCAAAAATGAACTAAAGCGAAGTAACCATATTAATTAGAATGTAATTAATAAATAAGAAACTAATTAACAAAATACTAATACAAAATTACTATTAATTAATAGGTAACACCGAGGTAAAACAACATTGTGCCATAACTATTTTCCAACGTCCAAACTCTCTCTTTCTCTCTCGCAGGCGGGATATGGTAAGCCTATCACCGGTCTGTTGTTACTTTCACGTAAACTACTCGGACGAACCATATTCTTTGATTCCGCCAGGTCTAAGCTTCACGGCAAGGTCTCGCCATGCAACTTAAATTGTTAAAAACTATGCACATTCCCTCCATATTCGATCGACGTGAAGTAATTTACACATGAACAACTTCTTCCCGCGAACGGCTGATCTGTGGAATCGACTCCCAAGAAGGTGTTTCCACGATCACTACAATCTTAACCTGTTCAAGTCTAGAATTAACCGGTATCTTATCCGTATAAACTACCCCTTAACGTAACCCTCGACCTCGTGTGGTCACCGGGCCTCGTACAGGTTGAAACTTTCTGCGAAAAAAAAAAATAACAAAAAACAAAACAAAACAACAATTAAATGGAATTCTGGCCCATAATTATTTCTGCTCAAGAAAGTACAGAATAATTTGAAATATAACCGTTGCTGCCTATTCAATCACCGATAGGATAATACAATAGACCGGGAATAACTTAATGTCCCATTGACCAGCATATATAAATAGTCGAACCACTACAACAGAACACATGGCCTGAAGATTGCGTTTAGGCATGAAACAAAGTGTCGACCTTAGTGTTTTTTTTTTATATTTACATACAATATATCCAATGACTATAGCATAGCTGAAAACTATTTTTTCTATCTGTCTATATCTCTGAGATGGGGTATTAGGATTTCTTACATTATTTACATTATTCGGACTGTTATCCTCATCTTCATTGCCATATTCACAAAGATTCGGCCGTTGTACGTTCCGGGCTTCTTCAGATGTTTGGAATTTCGAACCGAACCCTTTATTTTGTCCATCGGGTTAGATTGGTCTAGTTCCTCGTGCCGTGCCTATTCAGGATGTCTCAGTTATTTCCCTTTAACTCAACTCTCCAAGTTTCGTTCACCACTCATGTGGCCTGGTATTGAACTCACAACTCTTTGGGTCTTTGTCCTCAAGGACACATGGCCCAGTGGATAAAGTTGCGTTCACCACAGCGGTTTTTGCACACACGCCCCACTGAAATTTCCCCGCGGTAGGTTGCCATTTCTTTCTGCGGTAGACTAGTTGCCATCCAAGGTTATAGAATACGGTCTGTTCTGATATTTACTCATAGCTGGGGAGGGGGAGAAGAAAAGGATTCATACCTTTCCCAAGGGTATTAGCATGTATGTAATGGATTCGACTGGAATTTGAACTCGGCTCTCCGATTCCCCTATCCGAGCCGCTATCACTAGTATTTAATTAGGAATATGGTGATCAACGAATTCTTCTCAAACGTGTGTTAGAGAAATTTGTGAAGAAACTGATCCTTCTTTCTCTCTCTCTCTCACTTCCTTCTTTTTAAATCTTTTCTTTCTTCCTCGATTATCTCTCTTCTTCCATTTCAGTCTTCCTCTCCTTTTTTCCTTCCAACGCCAACTTAGCCCCAATATCCACACATGGCCAGATATAAAGCTCCAGTTGCCTTTGGCCTCCTTCTGACTCTCCACTGGTTATCAAATATGGAAATGTGCAACAGATACCAAGCAAGAGTATCAGGTATCACCCGGGATATCTGATACACACGTGAATTCAGAAGCAGTTGCTGAAGAGATTCATTTAAGATTATATTTTCAGAAGTTTTCAAATATTTATTTTAACTGAAGCATACACTTAGTGTGTCTAAAAATACAGCTATCGAAGTATCACAAGCGGTATCTCGTATGAAGGTCAGTTCTTGAATTGTGTGTAAAGACTTGCTCGTTATTAATATAAGGCAAGTGCAGTGGCAAATTCTTCACTTGTAGCCATTTGATCGTTTAATATCTATCTATCTATGTATCTATCTATGTATCTCTCTCTCTCTCTCTCTCTCTCTCTATATATATATATATATATATATATATCGAATGTAACAGAAAAATTGTCCAAGTCATGTAACAGCATAATTATCCATCCCATAGAATGTTTAATATCTAAAAAACGCTAAACTAATTAATTTTCTTTTTCCAGGTTTTCAGATAAGACGTTTAGACATCTTGACACCATTTATCTTAAGAATCACTGAAAAGACCTTTGAGTTATTCAGCTAGAAAGAGAACAGGTTAAAATCGTTTTGTGTCAGCCCCACTGTCTTTCCAACTGAGCAATGGTGAGAGGAAAATGATCATTCACACCTTCAGTAATGATACCAACATTCATACTCTGGCTTTCATTTTCAAAGTCCATTCAAGAACCATCAAGAGAACGGTAAATAAGTTTTAAAAAGAAGAAACAGTAGAGAGTAAAACTGGATTAGGAGGTCAAAACAGCAAGAGAGATCATCATTCCAACTTACAACTAAATTTCAACTTACAGCTAAAGAGATCAATTAGAAAAGATCCAACTCAACCCATAAGACGCGTGTCACGAGAAAAGAGGAGTTTCAGCTATGACAGTTCAAAGAGTAGTGAAAAAAAGACTTGAAAATGAACTCGTACATGGAACCTGTAAGGCACCTTTTTATTCCAGGACAGAAATTTAGAAGGTTAGAGAGGGCAAAAATCATCTTCAATAAGTTAGAAAATGATTCTGGAATATATATATATATATATATATATATATATATATATATATATATATATATATATGAACTTAATTTCAATCCTTCATGAGCTTCAGATCCTTAGCCATGATTAATTAATGATGAAGTTGTCATTTTCATTTATGATCGATTTCATTCTTCTGTTAAGCTTGGATAGTAATTATGCATTAAAAGAGAGAACAGTAGATAGGAAAACTAAATCAGGAGGTCACAACAGCAAGAGGGATTAACAGTTCAACTTAGAGCTAAATACATTCTTATTGTTCAAAGTAGAGTCCAATAGTGTTATAAAACACTTGGAGAATTCCAGTAAGATATCTTTAATCATTTCTAAGATACAATAGTTCAAAGCTTAATCAGATAAATGGACACATTTTCTGCTACACCCAAAGAAACGTAACGTCGAACAAACTTTAGCATATATTTCAACATACAGCAAGACCAATCCAGAACTATTTACAGAAATTACAAAAAATCTAGACCTACTTAGCAAGAATGATAAACTCAAAAATATACTAAAAACAACCAAAATAATTAAAAGCAAACACCAAACTAAAAACCTAAAACACATTGTAACCTCATCCAAATTTAACCAACACACAATACAGGGAGTCACAAAATGCAACAAAAAAGACGTGGGGTTTGCAACATCATTATAGAAGGAAACTCCTACACTTTTGAAAACCCCAGAATGACATTCATAATAAATAAAACTTTAAACTGCAACTTCAAAAATGTGATTTATGCACTCAAATGCACAAAATGCAAGAAGTCATATACAGGTATCAGCCAACAACTGAACATCAGGGTCTCCCTACACAAAAGCAACATAAAATTACCAGAAAACAGAAAAATCTTTGTATCACAACACATCTATAAATGTAACCAGGATAAAATTATACCAATATATCAAACAGACAATTATTCTTGCTTACAAATACAAGAAAAAAACTTCATAAACAAATTTAAACCAGCTCTAAATAGATCATAACCCCACACGCAAAAGCACACAACATGCACACATAATGGCCAAATACAGTGGTCAAATCAGTCGCTTCGATGCGAACACGCTCACACGCGGGTATATGTGGAGCACGAATATGTATACGCATATTGGCAAAAAGAATAGACTGCTCACAGGCGCGCGAGCAAACCCTACGCAACATGGGAAGTGTATGTGTGTGTATGCATGCGTGTATGTGTGTATATACGTGTGTGTATAATAAGACAGTATGTATGTATAGAGAGGAAGTACGCATGTACATGCGCATACTGGTATATATATATATATATATATATATATATATATACATACCAGTATGAATCCTCTTACTCTCCCTCCAGCTATGGGTAAAATAGCAGGACAGACTGGGTTCTATAGCCTTGGATGGCAACTGGTCTAGAAGGACAACTTTGAATTCAAAACCTGCGGTGGGTCGTTTGGGAACCTTGTGGCATTCGGTGCACCAGGTCTCTGTATTCGTCCCTTCAAAATGTGTGGATGGTCCTGCACGAGGCCTTCACCACTATAATCAAATCTCATGTGCTGGTGTCGGGCTGTCGGTTTCCTGGAAATTGATCTGCTTGACTCTCATACGTCGAATCTCGACGGAGAGTCGATTATGATTATATATATATATATATATATATATATATATATGTTCATGTTAATATATATATATATATATATATATATATATATATATATATGTTAACATGAACAAAACTGCTCGCGAGCACACACGCGAGCCCTACACAACATAAGAAGTGTGTGTGTTTGTATAAATGTGTATGTATGTGTGTATATGTGTAGATATGTGCATATTAATTCCTTATAATAAGACAGTATGTATGTATGGAGAGGGAATATACGTATGCGTACGCATGCTGACAAAAACACAAAAAATGGAAATAGATCTAAGAACACACAGGGGTCGTTAAAAGATAAGAATATACATATCTTTCTCACCCTTTCTCGGACAAGTCTTAATTGTTTTATTACCCTTCATGCAGAATTCTTTCACTGCCAGTTCAAGAAAGACATTTGGGTCACTAACACACACAAAAAAATGTCTAATATCGAGAATATTTGACATCGAAAAACATAAGAAAAATTAATTCCTTTTAATAATATGTGGAAATATACACTCTTGGCCTGATGAAGGTCTCGCGACCGGAAACGCGTGTAGCAAATAAAACATAATATATTTTTTTTTTAAAATCCACATTACAACCAAAAATACTTGCGGTTTCTCTCTTCTTTTTGATATATATACATACATACATGCATACACACATACATACACACACATATATATATATATATATATATATATATATATATATATGATGAGATAAAAAACAAATACGAAATATCAATCTAACATGTTTCATTTTTATTAAACCTTCGTGAGAGACTGAATAATAGAGAAAAAGAAGATAGAAATTATGGTAGTTTTACTTTTGCGTTGTTTTATTTTCATTGGTCAGTCATGTATTCAGTCACTCATTGTAGTCATTCATATCAGGGTCTTCCCAAGAACCGTTTCTTTGTGGAACAGCCTCTCGAGAGGAAATTTCCCCGATTATTTCAATCTTCAAGTCTAGGAATAACTGTTATCTTTCCTACATATCCACATAATATGCATTTCTTACCTTCTGCTACAACCTCCTTCAGTAACCCTCTACATTGAGAGGCTCTTGCGCCTTGTGTTGAGTAAAAACAGAAAACAAAAAGAAAGGTAGAAGGAAGTGAAGATTTTGATGGTAAGGAGGATAGGTAGTGTCTGACACTTTACTTGTAGAGGATAAGATTGTAGTGTTCCGGGAAGCGTCCATGCGGGAGTCTGTTCCACACAGTAGCAGTTCTTTGGGGGAAACAAACAGCTTGAATGGAACTTCCTCCTTTATGGAATACCGGTGAAATATAATTTGAATCCAAGAATATAGCTTAGTGTGTCCGAAAGGTCTGAACTGGTAAAACTAAAATGTGGTCCTGAACATTGCCATAGACGGAGCAACGATAGGCTTGCAATATTGTGTCAGTGAGGAAGAGGCTGTAGAGTGGATAAAATGCCATTGTCTACAAGACGGTGTAAACGATTTTGAACTCAACCGTGGCAGAAATGTGAAGAGAAAGCAACTGCCGTCCAGACATGGCAGCAATGGTTCATTTTGGTCTAATCTAACTGTTGCAAAAATAAAGCCTGTGAGGACGTGTCAGGCACTTTTAGAAGAAGTAGAAAAAGCTGTAAAATATTTGAGTTCCATTTGAAGCCTAGTCGGGAACTTAATCCCAGCAGACGTTCAAGGTATGAATCCCTGTTGAGAGCACAACAGTTTATTACGACGACAGAAAACGGTTACCAAATCTGTTTTAATGTCGACGTAACAGTGTGACCGAATAGTCTCAGAATCCTGATTGAGGCTACAAAAGTTCATCACGAGTGTAAAAGACCGTGATCAAATTTGTTTTAATGTAGGCATAACAGTGTCACTGAATAGTGTAAGGAGTTTGTTTTCATCATCAAACTTCGGAAGCACGCGTTGAAATCGGACACCTGCAAGCTTTTTTCAGCACTTCTTAAATCTCTGTGTCCGGAAAAAAAAAAAAAAAAATTACCGTGATTTATAAACATTCTTTCTATTGGGATATTAATGAATTATCGATGGGCCTATGATATTAATCGTTGGGATATATAAATACAATTTGAACTTTTGGAGCTATGTGTCCACCCTGTGAGTTTCAAATTGTTTGGAGAGAAAATGAGACAAATCTATAGCATTTTTCTATTCCAAATCTTCTGATCAATACCAACCGCAAAGAAATCAAGACCTCGCCACAATCTCTGCAACGCAGCAATGCATAAGATTTAAACGCATGGTATCTTTCTGTACACTTAAATAACGTGACTAGTTTACGCTACTTTTTTCATTCGAACACGTAAATCTGCAGTATTCTGTTGAACACACGACTATGGTATTCTGTGTTCACACCAACTATCTGACTATATTTAACTTAACAGTTTCTCCACAAGTTAATCAAAGCACAATGTTTCTACTTCCTCATTTGTACTGAGGTAAAGACAAATGTTTTCCGGTTTACGTCATTGGGATGGCCAATGACGTATTCCAAAAGCTGGGCAGAGTATTGCAAAACAGGAGAATTTCTTTGGTAACAAAGAAAAGAGTACTGAGCTGTTACGTGACCTCTGTCCTGCTTTACGGCAGCGAATGTTGGACGATTTCCTCAAAGATGAAGAAGAGACTCGAGACGACAGAGATAGGGTTCTACAGAAGGATGCTAAGGATATCATGGATAAGCGTGTGAGCAACGATGAGGTTTTGAAAAGGATGCAAAAAAGGAGGAGGCTTATACTTAACATCAGGGAGAGGCAGCTGAAGTTTCTGGGTCACGTGATGAGAAATGAGGGCCTGGGGAATCTAAAAGTCACAGGTCGAATAGAGGGAAAGAGAGACAAGAGAAAGCAATGAATGACATACCTAGCGGGCTTCAGAAAGTGGATGACAGAATGTGGTCTGAAGGAGGTGACAAAGGGACAAAACTTATTGTGAGCTACAAGGGATAGGAGGATGTGGAGAGCCATGATCACCTACGTTCTGAAAGGACACGACACATAAAAAGAAAAAGAAAGAGTCATTTGCATTCTTTCGCTTATTTTTTTTTTATCTCTAAACAATATTTTCCCCTTACCTTACTCTTCCTCGCAATCATATTACCTCTTCTACCATCGATGAAGGCAAACTCACAATGTAGGTTACTCAATGTTTCCCTTTGTCCATCTTGCTTTCAATATATCTCAGTGTGTGTCAAGTTTTGCAAGCCTTCTCTCTTCATTCGACTACACAGGAATTTCAACTAGGGCTTTCTACTTTTAAGTACAAGAATCATTTTTGTTACCATTTTCCTTTAAAACTTCCTCGTTGAACACATGCTCCGTTGATAGCATTCTTAATATACTTCTGTGGAACCATATGTCTTGATTCCTTATGTCTCTTCTTCATCTCGGAAAATCGAAGTGCCGAATTAGAATTCCAACCCTGTTCGTTATATTCACTTACGTGCAAATACTCTTGGGAAAAGTATGAATCCAACTATTCCCCCAGCTATGGGTTAAATAGCAAGACTTATATCCTAACATCGTTATTATCTCCCCAAAAATTCTTACAATCTAAAAATATGTTTCGGATTTAAATAACATAAAAAAAAATTCTTCTATATCTGTAAGGAAATTATTTAGCATTCACTGCCATAAATATTATATATTAGGACCTTAAACAAGCTCTCGCTGTTTTCCAGCATATGACGTTCCCAGAACTGAGTGCGTGTACTTTCAGATGGTGACGCATTCTTATAATGAAGTACTATCAGCTTGAAATTCAGTGTATGTCATTTCGCCGAAGTGTAAACAATTTTGTTTTTCATAACGTTAAATATGTTGGATTTCGTGCCAAAGAAAGTGTATTTACGGGGAATTTTACTGCATTAGTTTATTCAAAAGAAATCTGCAGCTGAAGCGCACAGAATTCTTGTTGAGACTTACGGCGACCATGCTCTGTTGGAAACAACACGTAGAGATTAGTTTACACGCTTCGAAAATAATGATTTTGATGTTGAAGATAAAGAACGCTCTGGTGCAACGAAAAAGTTTGAAACGAAGAATTGGAGGCATTACTTCATGAAGACTCATGTCAGGTGCAAGCTGAACTGCCAGAATCATTAGGTGTTGATCCCACAACAGTTTCGATACGTTTGAAATCTTTAGGAATTATTCAAATGCAAGGACATTGGGTGTCGTACGAGTTGACGCCAAGAGACGTCGAATGTCGTCTTGGCACTTCCTACGGAAAAATCGTATCGTGACCGTCGATGAAAATGAACACATTACGATAAGGTTAAGATCGTGGGGTAAGTCCAGCCATGCATCAACATCGGTGGCAAAGCCGAATATCCATGATTCGAAGCTTCTTCTCCGAATTTAATGGGATCAGCTGGGTTTAGTTTCTTATGAGCTGCTCAAACCATCACAGGAGATCGCTATCACATGTTGCAAAACGGGTGAAAACCTAATTGGAAACGTTTAAATAGGAAGTCCTATCCCACCCGCCGTATTCACCAGACATTGTCCCGTCCGATTATCAATTGTTCCGATCGATGGCACATGTCTTGGCTGAGCAGCACTTTCATTCTTATGAAGATGCCAAAAAATGGGTGACTAATGGTTAGCCCCAAAAGACGTGTCGTTTTTCTGACCTGGAATTCAAATGGTGCCAGAAAGATGGGAAAAAGTCGTGGCTAGCGATGGACAATACTTTCAGTTTCATGTTTTTTACTAAGTTTTATAAATAAAACATTAATTTTCATGAAAAAATAGCGAGATCTTATTCAACGTCCTAATATTTCCAAGAAACAAAATACAGGTCGGCGCCATAAACCGCGGTAGGTGTGGACCAAAACTTCTGTCCGCGGTTTAGATCAAAAGTGAGCCACAATGTCAGGACTGCCAACTTAGACCACCAAAACAAAGCTTGTGAAGCTCATGGAGTTGTCCATGAAAATGGGTAACACAGTTGCTAAGCATGCAAAATGCGTATTCAATACTAAGAGTTGAATATTGGCAGTTTAAAAAAAAAACATTCATTAAAACTATCCTTTAATTTCACATAAAAAGCTGCACCAATGTGAATAAATTCGAAAGACGACAGCCTAAAATGACTCCAATTATAAAGCGCCATGTTAATCGATGACAGCAAAATATGGCGGAAATCTCGTACGCACGAGATTTTAACATTTTAACAAGAAAAAAATAAAATTATTTTTTTATAGTTTTATTAAAATTTTGAATAAAGACATTACAATGCATTGTATTATAATATATTAATAAAAATAATATAACAATACAATGTAGTAACATCTACGTACAAGCACAGGTTTCTATGCAATGTAATTCAAGGTCATAATACAATCTTCATTAAAGATGACTGACAAGGTTCTGCAATTAAGCTTTTTATTCAATTTTTCTTCTTTTCGTAAAAACGTTTTTCTTTTCTGGATACAAAGTATGTAAAAATTGTTCGAATGTTCTATATATCCAAGCGCTTTCGGCTATTATCCTAGCCATTATCAAGGATGTTTTTCCATTTTTTTTATTTGTCTACTGAATATGTAGATTTTTCTATATGAACCTAGAGTGACAGGATTTTTTCCAAACATAGTCAGCTCATAGCGGCCGTGTTTATAGTTGATGATACTGAACGTTGGCCTTTTCTCTTTTATTATTTTAGCCTTTTTTACATCACTCTTTTTTTCTAACGATATTTTCCTGTTTCTTAATACTTTGTTTCCTTTTTAGAAGGCATATTTGTTATTCCAATAAATCTTCGGATTTCGGTGTCACATTCCAGATATCTAACCTTTACTTTTTTTGGTTCTGAGGTCTTCAATTTACAACTCGCATCTTGGTCTCTAATCTCTTGCTGATAAACAATACGTTCTGTCTAATCGCAAATTATGGTTTGGTCAACTTTGTCCTATAGATTTCTTGGCTTCCGTCAGTATGACCTTTCGTTGCCGACTTATTTCTCGTTTATTTTATTTACACATTTACAGCACGAGATGTTTTATCACCCATTTCAAGTGGGGCCACGTTGTCAAGTGGTTAGAAGGTCCGCATTCTAACAATGAGATCTGGGTTCGAATCTCATCATAGTCGATTTGTCAGGAAGAAGACTTCATGATATTATCGGACTGGAGGGGTTGGCCCAGCGCGTGGCATTTTTGGAAAAGGGCCTGAAAAACATGCCACAAGCCTTGTGAGGGAAATTAGTATACGGAACTTGGGTGCCGTCGATAGCTGTGCTAGCACAAAGTCACAAGTCATCGTGGCCGAGGGCTTGAGCGCCTTTTTCAAATTTTTGATCACGCTCTTTCCCAGAAACTGTAACTAAGGTCTGTTTAGCATAGTTGCAGTATAAACCACAGGAGGGCTCTGTGGGTGTTGAATAAACACAAATGCGCCCGAGCAAGCGTCTGCAATAGGGAATGGCTAGCCATCCTATAAGACAGGTGTCTTCGAATACGCGTGGCCAGCTATATATACATACCTATCAGAATGAACCAACGCTGGGAAAAATAAGTAATTATTCTCATCATATTTTTTTTGTTTTCTCAGCGGTTAAAGATCAAATTCAACAAAACCTGAGATAGCTTCGAGTGGATCCGAATTGGTGCCGGCTGATCCTGTGTATTTTAAGCTATGAAATTCAAGCTGAACTTAACCGAGAACTGAACGCCTCCAATTTAATCACACCGTCTTATGTAATCCGAAGAAGTGTTAGATTGTATTTGTGCAACCTTTCATGACGTAGGTCTAGCTTTATAGGAGGTAAGTTGGCCTTAGTTCTCAAGAAAGCGTGCTTTAATTTCAACTTCAATCTAACCATAAATGGGAAGGTTTATACACATAGTTCGGCAATCCAAGCTCACGTGGAAGCTTTTTTTTTCTCAACGTTGCAGACAGGTTGTATTATTGTCAGCGACGTTGTGGCGGCGTTATTGTGATGTTTCTTCTAGCTATTTTCCAGACCCCAAAACGATCGCCCATTTCCAACATTGTCACAATGTTATGCTAACGCCGCGAATTGCTGTAACTGAAAGATTCCGCACTGGTCAAGTAACATCGGAAGAATTTTTCTTTACTTTTATTGCTATTGCTAAATCTAGAAAAACATTTCTAGCCAAAATCTATCTTACATATTGATAAGTCTACTCGTCCTGGCTTTGAATGCTGCCGCCACATCTGGTCCTGTCGGCCTGCTATATATATATATAGAAAGATTATTAATAAAATACAAAGAAGAATCTGCAATATTATTGGTCCTGACCTGGCATCTAGGCTTCACTTACTTTCCTACTGCCGTAACGCAGCTTCATTGTGACTTTTCTAAAAATACTTTCATTTGAATTGTTCCGATTAACTTTACTCTATGGTACCTAGACTTTATGGATTTAAGTGCAGTACCAGATTGGCAGTTAGGTCTCATCATTTTATGATTGAAATGGCAAAGTCTAACTGTAAGTTCTATGCTAGCAGTTACTTCTATCGCACTTCTTGCTTGTGGATCTCTCATCCGGCTTCTTGCTTCCCGGTCAACTTTGACCTTCAAAAAATTTAAAGTTATTATCAATCATTGGCTTCTGTCTTCTTAATGCTTGTACTTTTATTCTTTTCTCTCTTTAATAGTGTTCTTTTTATCTTATATTCCCTAACACTCGGTAACCCTTTGCGTCTTAGAGGCTTCATCGCCTTGCTTGATTAAAATGATTTAAAAAAAAGTGTAGAGAAGGAATAAAATTTATTTTTCTGTCTTTTTAAAGAAAAACTCATTTCGGAGTTGAATGCACGTTTCAAATATCTTCCCAAAATTAATCATTCATTTTCTGTTAATCTAACATTGTTAGGCAGCGTATTTGCAACGTTACAAGTGATCGTTACTAGCATGGAGTAAAGAAAAAAAGACGTTCTTAGCGAGGTAATTTTTTTAGTTGGGACAAAACCTCCCACTTTTTACAAGGCTCTTGGTGTGATGATAGTGAAGCTCAGCAAATGTTAATAGTATTTTTATGTAGTTAATGTCTCACCCTTTTATTTAGTATTCGTTATCTAGAAATATTCATCAGATAGTTCCCGCAAACACTGTTCACTTTACAAGTGGCGAAGCCCAATTTCCTTCGTCAATAAGCGGCAGACAATCCTAAACAGTTTCATGAAAGACCTCTACACAACAAATGAGTTACCTTATGGCGTACTGTTGTATGGGGCGTTTACTTTTTTGATTGTGAGGAAGGTTTCAATAAATTCCGAACTGTATAAGGAAATTCCACTAAACCTTATGGAATCCAAACTCACAAACCTTTGGTAATTCGGGTGAATGATTTCTACAGGATAGAACCAACGCACACATACATCGAGAAGATAAAATGGACGCTTAAAGGGAGCTATTTACAGGACACTTGATCTTCTTACGATGCCATGTTGGATTACCTGATATCTCCCCACCTGATTATTTTCTCTGGGGGTTACCTGAAAGTTGAAAGCTACAAACATCAGCCAACAACAACTGAAGAATTAAAGGCAGCTATAAGCAAAACAATTACAAAAATATGACTGGAACTGATTGGATCGCGTAATGAAAATCTTCAGAAATCGTCTATAACTGTATATGGAGAATAGAGGCCACCGTTTCGAAAATTTCTTTTTCAAGAATTAATTAAAAATAAGCTGTATTCCTTTATAGATTTTAATTAAAAATCTTACATAGGATATACACTGACGTGACAAAATTTAGGGGTTAGCAGTATGTAAATGTAATGGTAGATAGCGCCACCGAAAACTTTCGAAATCGGCCACAACATAGAGAATAGAGGCCATCATTTTGGAAAATACCTTTTGCAAGATGAAAACAAAACGTATGCCTTTATCAATTTTAATATAATTTTCTAAATAAATGTTTGTCTTCGTCTTTTTTCGATCTAGAATATGTGGGATGTTTTATTGGCGAACCCTGGATAACCCATAGATACATAAATCCCACAGATATACTCTTAAATGAAAATAAATTTTATACTTCATCAATTTTACAACCTTTTTCTAAATAAACTTTTGACTTGGCGTTTTTTTTTATTTCAACGTATAAAGCATGGGAACTTTTTTTTTTACGCACCATGTATGATCGTACAAATCCGTATTTTTAAGACAGTGTTTATCGTAAAGCGAGATTTAGTAACTTCATCCAATGTTATTAGGTTCCAGCCTAATTGAATGTATTATTTCACACACCTCTCCGGTCTTTTGAACAGGAGTAAAAGTTTATCTCTTTCTTTCCTGTTTAGTATTGGATTTCCGGTTCCTTTTAAAGTCTACTTCAACTCTATACGCTTAGCATCTCCACCTGAACTCTGAAATTTTATTCATTAATTAAATCTTCACCTCTTCAAGTCTAGAATTAGTTGTCTAGCTTTCCTGTTATCTTGCTCTTTCTTAAAGTAATACAAATCCATACAGTAACCTTCTACCTTGAGTGACCATTTGGCCTTGTATTGGGTGAACATTAGAAGAAATGTCATCAAAGCTAAATTGAACAGATGGGGTGGCAAATTTCATCAGTTCAAAGAACACTTTCTCAGGAATATCTGGAGGAGACAAAGAACTGATAAAAGGAAAATCACAACAAATATTGTCTTCAAAAGAGGAACACAAGTAAATAAAGGATACATATCAAACGAACACATGAACTAATCAGAAGAACAATTCTGGATACAAGGCGAGAAGCCATTAGGGCGCAAGGGGTTACAGAAAAATTTGGAGCAAGATCAGATAGGAGTGCTACAAGGATGAGGATAAGGGTAGTGGATAGATCAAGGCAACTGGAGATGTCGATTGGCATTACATTTGAATAGTTGGCAATTATAGCTCTCAGGGAAACTGGAATAGGGAAGGGATTTCCACAGACAAGAGGTGCGAGACATGAAGCTATTGGAGTAGAAGAGACGGCTACATTTAGGAGTTTCGACAGTGAAAGGGTGAGAGCGGGATGCCAGCCTCGTAGGGCGCTTGAACTCATGAAGTCTGGGAACCAGCGAATGCAGCTCCTCGGAGCAATTGCCATGAAAGTATTTTTAAAACAGACAGAGAAATGGAAAAGAATCTTTATTACAGAAAGAACTATAGCGTAATAAAACAGGTTGCAACTCTATAGCGAATCATTTGGCGACCTTATGTTAAAAAGACTCTATCATAGAGAGTATGGATCTTAAAGGAAACCTATCCTTAAGGATTTTTGAAAGGCTATAAATACGAAGTCGGTTTGAGCCGGAAAGTCTAATTTCCTCAGAAGTTTCTGGGGAAAGAAACCCCACTTTTTATCCACCCCAAAAGTTTATATTTGTTTCTACCTGTTTTTCAACATATAAAGTGTGAGAAAATTTATTAACACCCACCATACATGGTATGAAGTTTGACAGAGAAAAATCAGGTATTTAATATCGGTTTTCCTTGACTGAAGAATGGACAGTCTTTGAGAATAGCTGGTTTCAAGTCCTGATTTGGAGAAAAACAGGGGCGGGGAAAAATGAAAATTTTTTGCTGTTTTTCTTTTTCTTTTTTTTTTACTGGTTGATTGTCTAACTTTAACAAAAAATTAAACATTTCACCCCAAGCAAGGCAGGAGTGCCACTACCACGCAAGCGGTTACAGAGAGTGAGAGCAAGAGTAAAGAGGGGGCTTTGAGGAAAGGATAAAGATAAGCACGGAGCTCAAGATCAGGGCTTTAGAAGATGTCGATTGATATTATACTTGAATATTTGAATATTATAGATATCAGGGAAGCGAATTCCACTGTCGGGAAGCGCGAGAGAAGAAGCTGTTGGTGTAGAAGAGACGGTTACATTTAACCGTTTTGACAGTGAAAGGGTGGGACCTAAATGCCAACCTAGTAACACGCTTAAATTCATGCAGTTGGGGCACAAGTGAAAATAGCTTGTCAGAGAAGTTTCCATGAAAATATTTATAGAAAAGACAGAGGGAAGTTATTAGGTTGGTGCAACAATAATGACGTAATAATGTCGTTTTTTGACGTTAAAAAATACGTCAAAAAACGACATTATTACGTCATTATTTTTGCACCAACCTAATACATCACATCTGTGAGAAAGTGACTGTAGACGAGATGCCAGGTCAGGACCTATCAAATTGCATATCTGTCTTTGGATTTTGTCAAGAACTTCGAAATGAACAGTGAGGCAACCACAACATATATGGCAACAATATTCAATTCGAGGAAGAATGACAGATTTGTAGATTTGAAGGATGGACTCAGGGGAGAAAATCCTTCTGGCGCGACACAGAGAACCAACTTTAGAAGAAGCTATTGATCCAATGTAGTTGTTCCACCTCAGGTCAGTGGAAAACGTGAGATAAAGAAGGCACAGGTGAGCATCAGCCATGCCTATAGAAGGTAGGGAGGTTTATCTATGGTAAGAAATTTCGTTTTGGAGGCATTAAAGTTTACAAGCCATTTACTGCCCCAGTCAACCAAAGAATTGTAAGTCCTTTTCGAGAGCAACGGCCAGGCAAATTTTGTCAGCAATGCCGGATTTAGTATTGAGACAGGAGTAAATGATAGTGTCGTCTACGTAGATGCCTACTTAGAGTAATATTTTTTTTTCAGTATCATGTCCGTTCTAGACGTAGGTGATCATAGCTATCCACATCTTCCATTTCTTTACGATCTGTCATTTGGCACGTCTCCTTGTCAAAAATTGTGGAGTTGATTCAGTCATTTATAATTGAAGCACGAACGGCATTTGAGAAATTCTGACGTTTGCATTTGAATTAATTGATTTGTTTCAATCCACCTATTCTCCCCCAGTTATGGGTTAAATAGTGAAGTCAATCATCATTACCTTTAAAAAAAAAGTGTTACAATGTAAAAATTATTTTCCAGCTTTAAATAACCCACAAAAGGTTAACAAGTCATAAAACGTATCAATCAATCATTTATGGCTTAATAAAATAATAGAAAATTGAACCCTCATTTTATGACCAGCAGAATCATATTTATACTGGTTTATCCACGCCGCAAAAATAACGACATATTTTGTTAAGTTCTTACTGTTTTAGAAACTTTTCATATATGAGACTTTAAACATATTTTAGATTTTTTTTGTTTAATGACATAACAACTTAACCTTCTTGTGAGATTTGAAGTAATAAAAATATGTTATTCTGTTTTCACAATTAATTACATGGTAGATGATATTCAGATTTTATGTATATACATGTTTGTGCGGACATAATTACTAGGAGGTGGTGATATGTGTGTTTTATGTTGCAGTTTTGTTCTGTCCTGGGTATGACGATAAACTTCATCAGAGTAGCAGCACCTGTGGGCAAATAGTTAACGCCCAAACTTGGGTCAAAATATTATGAAAGTGTCAAAACTGAATTTAATACCAGAAATACTTTGTAAAAAAATTATTACCAGCAATGATTTTTTGAAGGAAAAAATATTACCAGCAATGCTTTAAAAAATATTATCAACTATACAAAAATAAAAATATTACCAGCTATGCACTTTTTTTACCAGAAATAGATTTTTGAAGGAAAAAAATAGTACCAGAAGTAAAAACCCATTGATGTTGATATGCCGTAAAACAAAACAAACCAAATCAAAGAATACATATTCTATTCATACGAACCTATCCTAAATATCATGCCGTCATTACATAACCCATTGAGATTGATATGCCGTAAATCAAAATAAACCAAATTAAAGAATACATATTATATTCATACGAAACTATTCTAAAAATCTTGTCGGCCTTAAATAACCCATTCAGGTTGATATGACGTAAATCAAAATAAACCAAATCAAAGAATACATATTCTATTCATACGAACCTATCCTAAATATCATGCCGTCATTAAATAACCCATTCAGGTTGATATGCCGTAAATCAAAATAAACCAAATCAAAGAATACATATTCTATTCATACGAAACTATTCTAAAAATCTTGTCGGCATTAAATAACCCATTGACGTTGATATGCCGTAAATCAAAATAAACCAATTCAAAGAATACATATTCTATTCATACGAAACTATTCTAAAAATCTTGTCGGCCTTAAATAACCCATTCAGATTGATATGACGTAAATCAAAATAAACCAAATCAAAGAATACATATTCTATTCATACGAAGCTATCCTAAATATCATGCCGTCATTAAATAACCCATTTAGGTTGATATGCCGTAAATCAAAATAAACCAAATCAAAGAATACATATTCTATTCATACGAAACTATTCTAAAAATCTTGTCGGCATTAAATAACCCATTGAGGTTGATATGCCGTAAATCAAAATAAACCAATTCAAAGAATACATATTCTGTTCATACAAAACTATTCTAAAAATCTTGTCGGCCTTAAATAACCCATTCAGATTGATATGACGTAATTCAAAATAAACCAAATCAAAGAATACATATTCTATTCATACGAACCTATTCAAATATCATGTTGCCATTAAATAACCCATTGAGATTGATATGCCGTAAAACAAAACAAAACCAAACCAAAGCAGTGTTCTTGAAGTTATATTTTGGAATACAGTTTGATTTCTTTAAGAAATTGTAGGATATTATATGGATTAATGTCATGAAAGAGTTCTTTTATGTTGATTCTTGGACTGATTCATTTCGTTTAGCGGTATATAAACCTCTATGTGTTATTTAATGCCGCAAAACTAAATATTTTGTACGCAATTTTATGCTTTTAACTACAGATATTTTGTATAAAGTAAATGTATATTTTTTTAGATATAAATTTGTAGATCATAAAATGGTAACTGGTAATTTTACTACGAAAATGTTCTTTTATATTTTATAATGCTGCCTGGATTGTCATTTTTCTATAAAATGTATTGTTGGTCATTTTATTATAAAAATGTACAGTTGATTTTTGTTTGGGGGTTCCATATTTGCTCACAGCTGGGACCCTAACAGTTGCTACCACCCCGGGTCAGGGTGGACCTGGTAACAACAGCATTTAAGAGGTGGTTTCAACCTTGCTGCCGAATGTAGTTTATCGTCATTCCCAGGGCGATTTTATTTAGCGGTAAAAGGCTGATGATAAAATACAAAAGGAAACACGTATTCAATGATGTTTTTCATGGCGAGCAGCCTAGCCTAGAGTGATTATTTTAATGTCATGTCCGAACGTAGATGATCATGGCTCTCCACGCGTTCTCTTTCTTTGTGAATTCTATTTCTTGGGAATGATAGTGGAATGTTTTTTTTTCTGTTAATTTCTCCTCCATTTTGAATTCTGAGATGTCTTTCAACACCGGCGAGAGCATTCAGTTATCCTATTTAACCTTTCGCTCGGTTGAGGGGGGGAAGAAACGAGTTCCTGTTCTTGCCTTTCACCAGCGCATTACTGCGAAAATGAACGTGGTAGATAAGGCCAAAAATTGCACATTTGGCACTGATAACCATTAAGCTACCCGCGTATTCAGGAAGGGCTAGGAGAATAAGGTCGGTCCAAAGGAGTGTTCCAATCTTGTCTATGCCTAAGAGTCAAAGACGCATCAACTTTCCATAATGGCGTATGTTCGGAGCCATCGCAAAAGATTCTGGTAGAACTGTCGGTACGTTGTATCGTTCCAGAAAATACCTAAATCCCACTGCTTCGCTCCAATTTAATAAGAGTCAAATCAGAACAAGAATGGACTATTGATGTCATATTTGGGTTGGTGCAAGCTAATCCTCACTGTACAGCCTTGACAGAGTTCAAAAGTGCTTACGCGGCCATGTGGGTGATGAATCTGCAACCATTATCTCATAGACGAAACGTTGTCAGGTATGGTAGTTGTTCGGACGAGTTACATTCTTTAGCTTATCCAGTTCTGACATTCAAAACTAGTAAACAATCTCCTATTACTTTATACCATTCTGTTCATATTTATCATTCTCGGTCTGTTCATATCTATCTATCTATCTATCTATCTATCTATCTATCTATCTATCTATCTTATTTTATTCATTATCTATCCCACTACATCTATCTATCTATCTATCTATCTATCTATCTATCTATCTATCACATTTTGTTCATATCTATCTCATTATGTTCATATGTATCTATCCAATTATGTTTATTATCTATCTATCCATCTATCTATCTACCTATATATATGTGTGTGTGTGTGTGTGTGTGTCTGTCATATTCTGTTCATATCTGTTTCATTCTGTTCATATCTATCTATTTAATTCTGTTCGTATCTATCTATCTATCTATCTATCTATCTCATTTTGTTTATTATCTATCTCGTTCTGTTAATATCTATTTATATAGTTCTGTTTATCTATCTTATTTTGTTCATGATCTATCTATCTCACTTCACCTATCTATCTATCTATCTATCTATCTATCTATCTATCTATCTATCTATCTATCTCACTTATATGTCTCTCAATCACTTCATCTATCTAGCTATCTATCTCACTCACTTCATCTATCTATCTATCTATCTATCTATCTATCTATCTATCTCATTCTGTTAATCTATCTATCTATCTATCTATCTATCTCAGTTTGTTCATATCTATCTGTCTCTATTCATATCTATCTATCTATCTATCTATCTATCTATCTATCTATCTATCTCTCACATTCTGTTCATATCTATCTCAATTTTGCAATATATAATCATCCTCAAGACTCTCTCCTAGGTCTTATCTTCGTTTTCTTTTATATCAATGATCTTCCGAGGAACACTCTCAGATCCTTAGTAAATATATATGCAGATGATACCATGGTGTATGGGTGTACCTCAAAATATCTGTATGGTCAATGTCTGGCAGCTGACCCCTCCTTTGACTAAATATTCACAGCTCAATGATAAAAAAAAATGGCTGATATCATTCAATTTATCCAAAACTAAACTCGTACCATTTCATCACCACTGAGTAGACCCTAAACCCTTCATCAGTCATGATGAGTGGTCATACACACAAAGAGGCGTCTTGACTTTAACGCTTACTGGATCTAAAGCTCACTCCTGCCCTAAAATGAAACTCGTATATTGGCGTCATCGCAAGAGATGCTGGAAGAATGGTCGCTACTTTGTATCGTTCTAGAAAATACCGAATTCCTGCTGCTATGCATTTTCTTTACAATAGTCAGATCAGAACAAAAATGGAGTATTGTAACCATATTAGGGTTGGTGCTGGCCAATCCTCACTGTTCAACGTCGACAGAGTTCCAAAGCGCTTACGCCGCCTCGTGGCTGATGAATTATTCTCAACCTTGCAACCTTTTTCCCACAAACGAACCGTCGCCAGCTTTTCACATATCGCTATTGCTATGGGTTGTAACCTAGGTAAGGTTACTGAATAGAATAATCAAACGAAGGTTGATAATGAACGATAATACTTAAAACAAGAACAACACATATAAGATTCACCAGCAGTGGGTAGAAGTTGTAGTCAACTGCCAGAAGTGAGTCGAGTGAATTCTACAATGAATCTCTAACGGAGGCAGAGAGTTTGGCAAGCACAGCTGGAGATGAATCTCCAACTGCAGGATATCTACCAACCGTCCCACGCGGTCAGGTGTGGCACAAGGCCGAATTTAATGTGGGTTATCCGAGCCCGTAGGCGCGGCTAAAAATTCCCCATAGACCCCGTATAAAACGGGCTCGGGTAGCTTTTTCTCGAGATGAGACTCTGCCCTGAGACATAGCCTCGTCTTGGGATCCTCTCTGCCCGGAGGCAGAGAGTTTTGACCAGCACAGCTGGAGACGAATCTCCAACTGTAGGATCTCTAGCAACCACGCGGTCACATGTGCCACAAGGCCGAATTTAATGTGGGTTATCCGAGCCCGTAGGCTCGGACAAAAATTCTCCGTTACACCCTTTAAAAAAGGGGGTCGGATAGCTATTTCCTGAGACGATACTCTGCCCTTCGACATAGCCTCGTCCGGGGGTCCTCTCTGCCCGAAAACAGAAAGTTTGACCAACACAGTTTTAAGTCGAGGGCTAACCGATATCTATCCTATTCGTCCTCATAATACTCTCTTACTTTGCCTCTCTTACACTCTTACTCAGTAGCTTTCTACCTTGATTGGCCCTTGGGTCTTATATTGGGTGAAGTATCAGTAAAAAAAAAATTAACACGCTGACAATTATTACAGTACTGTTAGATTTTCACTGAGTGCTTTAGTATCTTCTTCCAGAATAAGTTCAGATAAATAAATATCGTTACTTCCTATAAGGAGACACATAGTGTTATGGTTCAGGAGACCAATAAATAATACAGCATCCCCCCACACACACACAGCCAGTACAAGGGACTTGAATCAAACGAGAGCAAATGAATTCTATTCAATGAGGCGGAAATAATATTTATTTACGACTAGGTTTTATCGTACTTCGCAACAGCTATGGACATTAAAATCTATCCCGTTTAATTTAGTATAGGCAAAGAGTTGGCCACTTTATTTGTGTGGGAGAAATTCATTTTTTTTTTCCCAAAAAGGTCATGAAAATACCCGGCATTAAGAAAGAGAAATTCTTTTCTTTTTTATGTGTGTTTTAGCGGTGAAGTATGTTCTATATATATATATATATAGATAGATAGATAGATAGATAGATAGATAGATAGATAGATATTGTACCAAATTAGATAAATAGAAAGATATTGAACCAAGTTAGAAAAAAGAAAGAAAGAAAGAAAGAATGAAGAATGAGATAAAGAGATATGAATAGACTAAGATAGATTGTTTCCCAAAACTTAAGAATATTTTTAAAGGGTCTCTTAATCTTGCCAAGAATACTTCAGCCCCCACTAGGAGATAGATAGATAGATAGATAGATAGATAGATAGATAGATAGATATGAAAAGGGCCGAGATAGATAGATAGATAGATAGATAGATAGATAGATAGGAATCGACTGAAATACATACATCGAAGGATATGAACAGATCCTAATTGATAGAAGAATAAAAAAAGAGAGGCAGTGAGAGAGAGAGAGAAAACAAGGAAAGTGAGTCTGCGAGAAATGTTATGATCAACGAAGAATCGAGAAAGATATTTAGAAGAGAAAGAAGACAAAACTGAACGATAAATAATAGACTTAAATGGAAGCCGAAAGAAGAAGAAGAAGAAGAAGAAGAAGAAGAAGAAAAGCAACAACAACAACAACAGCAAAAAGAAATATTGAAGGGAAAGAATAAGAAATATGAAAAAAAAAGTAGAAGAGGAAAAAGAAGAGAGAAGAGGAGGCAAAAGAATAAGAAGGAAGAAGAACGAAAGTAAGAAACACTAATCCGGACTTTAGATAAGTTGGGCCGGATATCAGTTCCCAGAAGCATCAACTTGCTTTTCTGCGAGATCGGATGACTTTATAGAGGAAATTTCCTTAATGGTTGGCAGCGTTTGTATAAGAGGGAGGATTTCAAACCAACTCAAATACCTGACATTCTTCGATAATCCTGCTTAATCCCTTGTTTCATTGAATGACGTCTCTTACCGTCTTAATCCACCACGTCTTTCTCATGTAGTTTTATTTATTTATCTTTCCGCCCTCTTCTCCATCCTTCACCACTCACTCTTTTCCCCTTTCGCCATTAGCTCTTTCTCTTATCTCTCTATCTATCTATCTATCTATCTATCTATCTATCTATCTATCTATCTCAATCTATTTTTATCTATCTATCTATCTATCTTTTTTCCCACTTTCTAGCCTTATATTTCTATCTTTCTCCCACTTTCTTTCCTTTTCAAGAGAGATCGATAGAAAAAAGAATCAGATTGAAACAGATAGATATATGTATAAATATATAATTCAATGCCAATATATATATATATATATATATGTCTGTGTGAGCGCCGTTCGACGTGGTGTATTGGTTAGCAAATTTGTCTTGCTAGACCAATTACAATCCTCACCCGGTACTCCATACAATCAACCTTGTGTCGCACCTAAGCTACGCTGAGGCACTTCGATGTGGTGTAATGATTAACAAATTTGTTTCGCTAGATCAGTTACGACAGAATAGTAAATTTGATCCTTACTAACTGTTCCATACATTCGGTCTTGTACCACATCTAAGCTACGCTTAGTAAATCAATATATATATATATATATATATATATATATATATATATAAATATAAAGATTTTTATGTTTATACATTCTTTTTATAGATACAAATATTTAAGTAAATGCTCTGTTTTATAATAAACAGTATTAAACAACATTTACCAGCCTGAATGTCCGAGAAATTTGCACAGAAAATATTCGTCCTTTGACAGGATTTGAACCTGTATCCTATACGGAACCGTCATTTAGCTTGACGTGCCTAAACCGATTTGACCATAGAGGATCGTTCGGTTAGCAAGGTCGAATTTACTGTCTTTAAACTTCAATCTTCCATGAATCTCTCACGTACATTCATATCTGCTCGATGCGTCAAGATCCAAAATAAATAAATATAATTAAACCCCCATGCTTGCAACACAATGCTACTTCTGACGTGAAACACATCTGTATACCTTCCATTCTCTGTTATTAATAACAGTCGCTGCTAAGTGCGGTTTGTATTGATTAACGATCAAAAGCAAATGCTTTTAACACAACGTTGAAAATATGACTTCCAATTGCAAAAAATAAATAAATAAGTAAAAATAAAATCACAGAGACTGACAAGTGTGCATAAAAAAACAATACCCTGCCCAGTGGCAAAAACAGCTGATGGCGCCAGGGGTGGCAGTGCTGCCTTAGCCACCGAAACTGTATTAGCTACCCTGGTTGTCAGATGACGAGAGCAGGATATCACACATGCTTTCACACGTTGTATGTAGAAAAAAAGGATGCTTTCGGATATTTTAGATCTCTAGTAAACACACAAATACGTCATATTTACGTCACAAATTGACGTCAATCTCAAACTTTAATCTTGCAAGTTTTCAAGCAGCTTCTGGTTCGCACCATCTCCAAGAAGAGTTCCTGCGATAAAGAAATTGACGCTCAAATCATCAAAGCAAGCCAGATACTGAAGAGGCTTCGTAATAGAGTGTTCCACCAGCACAACATACGCTTGTCAATGAAACTAAACGTGTACAGCGTAATGATCCTCAGTTCTCTCCACTATGGATGCGACACGTGGACTTCGTAACGCAGGCACATAAAAGCAATATATAAGTTGCACATGCGGGAATCATTAATCCTTTCACAACTAGCAAAACAATAAAGCCACTAGGACGCAAGGGGGTTTACTGAGAGTTGGAGAATAGGATAGAGGACAATAAAAGAACAAGAATTAAGAAGACAAAACTTGACGATTGACATTACATTTAAATTTTTGAAGATCAGAATTAACTGGGAAGTAAGAAGCCTGAAGAGATTTCCACAGGCGAGAAGTGCGATAGAAGAAACTGTTAACATAGAACTTACGGTTACATCCAGCCATTTCAACTGTAAACTGATGAGACCTTGCTGCCAATCTAGTACTGCACTAAAATTCATAGTCTAGATACGATAACGAAATGTTCATCACAACAATTGATATGAAAATATTTATAGAAAAGTTACAGGGAAGCTACGTTACGATTGTGGGAAAGTGACTGAAGCCGAGATGCCAGGTCAGAACAAATAACATTGCATATTCTTCTTTAAATTTTATCAAATCTCTCTCTCTCTCTCTCTCTCTCTCTCATATATATATATATATATATATATATATATATATATATATTGAACAATAAAAAATATTAAAAATTAAAATCTTCAGACACACTGTAGACTATTCAGACTATTGTCCTCATCTTTGTGGCCATCTTTATTGCAACGTTTCGGCCGTTGTACGCTCCGGCCTTCTTCAGAACGGCAATACATCTCATCAGGCGATTGTAAATTACTTGACTCGCGAGTAATTTACAATCGCCTGATAAGATGCATTGATATGCAATGAAACACGACTGCAATTGTGTAACGATTTTACATGTTTTCGGTGTAACAACCTAAAATAAATAATTTACTCTATTACTCTATTCTGTATTGAGCCGCCTTTGAAATTAAATTTTACGAACGTTAAAATTCTACGCCATTCTTAACCACTAATATTATATATATATATATATATATATATATATATATATATATATTCTGTTGAGTATAATTCTTTTCAAAATAATATACTATACCACGAAAATAATAAACAAAAATTTCAAATTCTTGCGACCCTCTTTTCCAATTGCAACCAACGAACACCCACCCAAATTTATTACGCGTGTAGCAGAAACGTGTTGAAGTGCATATTACAAACATTTAAAGTCATTTTGAATTTCTAACAATTTCCGGTCAGCTCCCTTATATTGGGGCGCTTGTTTGGCAAAAAAAAAATATATATATACAATTTAAAATTTAAAAATAATTATAACAGATTCCGTTCACCCATGCACTTTCAAAATCCTCATCACAACGGAATGCAGATTGCATTACAGTTGCAATAAGTTTGCATTTATAATACATCTCCTAAGACCATCTTCATGGGATTATCTGGGAGGAGATCTGTTTAAAGTATCTTCGTCACGGTTAAGACGTACTCGAAGATGAAAAATCTCTTCCGTTGATACGGCTGAATTAGGCTCTTATGTCCATCGTCTTTTGTGTTAAACCTTTTCCGACGTTGACTTTTATTTTTACATTAATAATGCATATTCAGAATTTTTTTTTTTCCTTATTTTCTTTGACGAATTTCATCTTAAGCTCAAGAAACTGATCGTTTTTTAGAGAAATGGAAGAACCAATTGATCATAATAAAAAATAGACATAATATATTTAAACAGAACTATATGAATTAGTTGGGCTCTTATGTCCAATGAAATAAGCATATACATACATACATACATATATTTTGTTTTTTCTGTATTTTCTTTCATATATATATATATATATATATATATAATATAACTCCTATTTTTACGTATGAGCGGTCAGCCAGAAGTCCTGACTTCATACCCCGTGACATTTTCTTTGGGGTTGGTTAAAGGAGCAAGTAAGCCTATACTTTGAGTAGCCCTTGGGCCTTATATTGAGCGAAAATTAAAAATTGAAAACCTTAAACTTCTCATGATAGATATGTCAAAGAACAGAAGTTGTGGCGAGCCATGATCGCTCACGCTCTGAAGGGACGCGTCACATAGAAGAATATGGATATGTCTTCCTCGTAAAAAACGCCAATGATTTTACCAAAAAGAGTTATGGTAACTACTCTGAGAGAAGTAAAAACTCTTGAATTGTAACAAGTTGGGCTTCTTTTGCGGATTGGCAACCCTTTGACTATCAGATTTTAATTTTTTTTAGGGGCAGGGGGGTCGGGGGTTCGATATATTTCCAACGTTAGAAGCGCTAAAAAGAAGACTATGAATATCTTTGCAAAAATGTGACAAATTTGTACATTTTAGTAAAAAAAGCCCTGTAATCGCTAATATCAAAATGTCGTCTATTATTGATTGATTTGTTTTTACGGCTTACCTACTGTTTGCAGGTTATTTAAAGCCAGATGGTATTTTTGGAGATGGTAATGATTTAATGATACACGTGCTACTAATTAACTCATCCCTGGTTTGTGAAGATGTTGATTCCTACCTTTCCCAAAAAGTATTTGCGCGTAATTAAATATAAGATACTCGACTGGAATTGGAACTCGGCTCTCCAATTTTAAAATCCAAGAAGTTGTCCATTGCACCATCGGTATATCTGAACTTAAAGCACTTGATATTTCCAAACGGAGTGCCGTTAGCACGCAATGGGGTTACAGAGGATTGAAAAGAAGAGTAAAGAGGCGTGTTTGAAGAAAGGATACAGAGAAGGACGGGTAACAAATTCAGGGTGTCAGATGTCGATTGACATTACACTTGAATATTTGAATATCGGAGAAACAAGTAAGGGGAAGGGAGTTCCACAGGCGGGAAGTGCAGGAGAAGAAGCTGTTTGTGTAGAAGAGACGGTTACATTTAACCGTTTTGACGGTAAAAGGGTGGGACCGAGATGTCAACCTGGTAGCACGTTTAAGTTCACGAAGTCCGGGAACCAGCGACAGTAGCTCGTCGGAATAGTTGCCGTGAAAATATTTGTAGAAGAGACAGAGGGAGGCCACAGCACGTCTTTGGGATAGCGATTGTAGATTAGATGCCAGATGAGAACCTATAATCTTGCATAATCGTCTCTGGATTCTGTCAAGCCGAGACGTACAGCGGGAATACCAGACCATATATAACAGCAATATTCCATGCAAGGATGGATGGTTGATTTATAGATCAGAAGGATGAACTCAGACGAGAAAAACTTTCTGACACGACACAGAGAACCAACTTTCCTTGCGGTAGATGAAGCTATTGATTCAATGTATTTATTCCACCTCAGGTGTAACGAGGCGTTCTCAAGGATTTGATAATCAGTCATTCTTATGGGGGGAGATAGGGATCTCTGTAGAGGGCAAAGGAGAGACAACTGCATATATTGCGTGAAGGGCTGACGTTGCTTTTTTTTTTAAATTGAGTTTCCTTCAAGCAAGCCAGTAAAGCCACCGATACACAAAAGGTTATTGCGTATGAAAGAGATCGAAACAGGAACATTGCTAAGGAGCGAGAACAGAAGAAGAGTATTCAGGAGGACAGATTACAGTTGACTGGAAAGTATGGAGCCGGAAGGGAGTCCCACAACTGAAAAGTGCGAGAGAAGAAACTGTTAGCATAGAACTTACGGCTTCATCTAGCCAGCTCAACTGTAAATTTGTGAGACGTCGCTGCCAATGTGATACTTAGGTGATCGTAAGAGAGAATCGATATTTAGACGTGATATTGCCGTAAGCCAATTGATGTCTATATGTTTGAAATCAAAGAAAAAGTTCATGATCACCTTGTATTAGTAGGATTCATTAAACAAATATGTCAGCCTAATATTTGAACGAATGCCCAAACATCAAAATTTCGAAGTCAACCCCTTCTTAGTCAGGCTGAGAACTTTCCAGCTCCCTCTTCATCTATGTGGGTCGTGTGTGCGCGTGTTTATCTTTGTTGAATCTCGATTTTGCTTACTCTGCCTACTTGAAAAAAATAGACGCAAAGCCATTACACAACATTCGTTTCGTTGCAGCCGCCATTTTGGGTGATTTGGCCCAACGCCTCTCTAAGCCCAGCTTCGTAAGTATGAACATTAAACGAGTCAAGACCTTACTTTCAATCAACATTACACCTGATATTTGGGACGCCCTTTTTTTCTAAGCTTTTTTGTGCCAATGAAATTGAAACCAAAACGTTGATTTCGAATCTAAAATTACGAGAATAAAAAAAAAATAGTAATTAAATAAATAGATGTGTGAAAAATTAAGGAGGGAGTATTGTTATTGGGTCAGGAGAAAATTGAGAAGTCATTGCCTAAGGGCATCAGAATGAGCCATTGTACGTAGTGGTGGTGGCGGTGGGGGTGATATTGAAGGGTCAGGGGTGGTGCGGAAGATGTCGATTTTGGTTTTTGCGGAATGAAAAGAAAAAAAATCATGGCGCCAGTCTTCTGGAATATTTTCAATGGAAAATTATTTTGATTTTTTTTTTTTTAATCCAATTTATTTTCTTCTGTATTTACTAATCTTACCTTAATTGGAACAGGAAGAGTGTGTAACGCCGATATTTCAAGCGGAACGCGGCCTGGCTGTGGCATAAAACTGTAAAGTATATATGTGTGAAAAATTGTGTCGTGCTCATCTTCTGTTCGCCATTTTGTGATTGCTTTTGAGTTGAACATTGAAAAAATTAATTGAGACAAATTTTAATTAACAACTTCTTTATTAATTTAATTGCCAGTCTTATATATGGAGACTTACATGATTGAAAATATTGGAAAAACTCTTTCATTTTCATCCTTTCTTTTTTTATTTATTTTCTTTTTCTTTTATTTTCATTCTTTTCTTTTTTATTTGTTTTCTTATTTTATTTTTTTAATTTTAATTTTATTTTCTTTCTTTCCTTGTTTCTTCCTTTCTAATTTATTTTTCCTTTTTAAATTGCCTTTTTCTTTATTTCTTTCTTTTCTTTCTTCATATCTTTCTTTTTCGTTTCCCGTATGTGATATTCTTTTTCTTTCTATTTTTTCTTTCTTTATTTATTTATTTTTCTTTCTTTCTTTTTCTTTCTTTCTTTCTTTCTTCACACCGCCGTTTGTTTGTTTGTTTGTTTCTTTCTTTCTTTCTTTCTTTCTTTCTTTCTTTCTTTCTTTCTTTCTTTCTTCACACCGCCGTTTCTTTCTTTCTTTATTTCTTTCTTCTTTTTCTTTCTTTCTTTCTTTCTTTCTTTCTTTTTTCACATCGCCGTTTATTTGTTTGTTTGTTTCTTTCTTTCTTCACACCGCCGTTTCTTTCTTACTTTATTTCTTCCTTTCTTTCTATCTTTCTTTCTTTCTTCACACCGCCGTTTCTTTCTTTCTTTCTTTCTTTCTTTCTTTTTTTCTTTCTTTCTTTCTTTCTTCACACCACCGTTTATTTGTTTGTTTGTTTCTTTCTTTCTTTCTTCACACTGCCGTTTGTTTGTTTGTTTGTTTGTTTCTTTCTTTCTTTCTTTCTTTCTTTCTTTCTTTCTTTCTTTCTTTCTTCACACCGCCGTTTTTTAGTTACCGTCAGTATTTCATTTTGTTTTTTCTTTTTACAATTTTTGAATTTGCCTTCACTCTTTCTTTCTTTCTTTTTTCTTTCTTTCTTTCTTTTTTCTTTCTTTCTTTCTTTAATTTTTGAACCCCTGTGTTAAGAAATGCTTTTCTGCGATATATTAAATCCAAAGTTAGTAATCTTTGTTTCAAATCAGATTAATTAAACTTTAAATCAGCTAATCTACTTCCGATAAAGTTTCCGAGAAACATTTTATTTTTGAAAGATTTTTAATAAAGAAAATAACCCTCTGTTGACAGATTTGTCAATATGGATATATAGCGTTTTACTGACAATAATAAAAATAATTCCAATGAATTTAAATTCTGTTAGTCATACAGCAAAGGATTTTATTTATTGGAAATATTAAATTTGATCAATTAGCGTGAAATTAAAAATAAAATGCTTCAAAAATATTTTTTATTTTAAAAAATGCATTTTAACCATTAAGCACCGCTTTTCTTTTGAGTTCATATATATATATATATATATATATATATATATATATATATATATATAAGTGAACATTGAATTCAACACTTTGAGGCGACAGTTTGTTTCATGGCTTGACGATTGCGTCTAGCATGAAACAGACTGTGGCCTCTAAGTGTTGACATCAATGATCACTTTTATATTTACACATGATCTATCTCTGATATTGAGCACTTTATCCCATAAATATAGCACACATTAAGACTATATATATATATATATATATATATATATATATATATATATAAAGCACAGTATATGTGTATTTCTGCGTGTTGTTATTAAAGCAACCTCTCTGCTCCCACTGGTCCGATTTCAATGATTCAAAAATCCTAAAATAGTTAGGCGCTGGGAAAGATTTTCATTGAGCTCAGATTCAGGGTTGCCAGATTATGCGAGGTTTATATATATATATATATATATATATATATATATATATATATTATACTAGCCATTATCGTTGCTTTCATGGTTCAAGAGGAGTAACTCTTATTTTCCTTTTGTATGCAAAATTGCAGTGCACGTTAGATAAAAGACAAAACTTTGTGCATAGGAAATGCTTTGAGATTTTTAAGTTAGGAAGGGTCCAAAACATTAATTGACAAATTGTCAAATCCGACACCGAGACACCAGGAAGTGTTTGTTTATTTTTCTCTCTCTCTCTCTCTCTCTCTCTCTCTCTCTCTCTCTCTCTCACACATACACACACACACACACACACAGACACACATATATATATATATATATATATATATTAATCCAGTTCTCGCTATGCAAGGCAGTAAAGCCAATGAGACTCTATGGATTACTGGGAGGGGAATAATTAGAAACAGAACGAGTAGAAAAAGATTAATGAGGAGGAGAGTAGATAGCGATTGATATGGCATTTAAATTTTGGGAGATTAAAGTTGACTGGAAAGCGAAAAATGCGACAAAAGAAAATATTAGCATAACATTTACGGTTACACCTAGTTAGCTCAACTGTGAATTGACGAGATCTCGACGCTAGGCTAGTACTGCGCTTAAATTAAAAAAATAAATCTAGATACCATAGCGAAGAGCTCATCCGAACAATTACCATGAAAATATTTATAGAAAAGGCACAAGGAGGCACCACAACGTCGCTGATAAAGTAACTGAACATATATATCTATATATATATATATATTTGAGGAAGACCCCACTACCAGAATGATAAACCCTACTAGACCCGACATAGGAAAGATAAGCAAAAAAATCCTGGAAAGGATCACTAACCAAATTAAAAAAACAACTTGGATTAACACTCTGGATTAACACCAAAGAAGTCATAAACTGGTTTACCAACATCGACAATAAGCCCGACTGCACCCTAATTCAGTTCGATATTGTCGATTACTACCAGTCAATATCAAAAGACCTCTTTACAACTGCCCTAGAGTTTGCTACAGTATATTCAGACTTAACTAAGGAAGAAACAAACATAATTCTCAGTGCAAAGAAATCTGTCCTCATCCATAATGGGGACCAGTGGATTAAAAACACCAATGACAACTTTGACATCACCATGGGATCTCTAGATTCTGCTGAATCTTCGGACCTTGTCGGTCTATTTATACTGTACAAACTAACCGCCCACCGTGAACTAGACGTTGGGGACATCGGGCTATACAGAGATGACGGGCTCATGGTAGTGAGGAGCTCCACAAACTTTAAAACAGAGAAAATTAGAAAGATAATTTACAATGAATTCAGGAAACTAAATTAAAAACAATAGTCAACACTAAATTAAAAAGAGTAAACTTCCTAGACGTAACCCTAGACTTAACGAACAACGTTCACCTACCTTACAGAAAACCTAATACTAATCCCCTGTATGTACATCCTAAGTCAAACCACCCTCCATCTATAATTAAGCATATACCCGCATCAATAGAGAAAAGAATAAGTATGAACTCAGCAAGTAAGGAAATATTCCAACAACACAGTAGTTTTTACAACACAGCCCTGAAAAATAGCGGATACAAAAATGCTGACAAAACCTATAGAAACGATAGTACCAATAATAAGAAAAACAGGAAAAGAAAGATCATCTGGTATACCCCCCCGTACAACCAAATGGTCAGCACCAAACTAGGCCATAAGTTCCTAGCTTTAATTGAAAAGCACTTTCCCACTAATAGCAAACTTAGCGACATCTTTAACAAAAACACCTTGAAATTGAGTTACAGCTGCACTGAAAATATAGAAAGAATCATAAAAAGACATAATAAGAAAATCCTAGAAAAACATGCAAACCAAACCAGTAATAAAACACATAAACTAAAATTGGATAACAATAACGAAAAATTATGTGATTGTAGAAACCCTAAAAACTGCCCGTTGGAAAATAAATGCCTCACAAAATCTGTAGTATACCAATGCACTATCTCATCCATTGAGAGTCCTAACACTGATAGGATATACATAGGCTCAACAAAGAATAATTTTAAAATTAGATGGAGGCAACACAAGAGCTCCTTCAACAATATTCAAAATAGAAATCAAACATCTCTATCCCAATATTTCTGGCATCTAAAAGAAACGAATAAAACACCAAAAGTAAAATGGAAAATAATAAATAAAACAAGAACCTGTAAAACCTGGGATGACCCATGTCCTTTATGCTTAAAGGAAAAACTACACATCATTAAATTTCTAAACAATGAAAAATTATTAAACCGTAGGCAGGAGTTAACGGTTTTTTGAGACATCAACAAACTTTCGCATTAAATAATTAGCATATATAAAAAAAAAAAAATCCCATAGCTAAGTAAAATTCTTAAAAGCAAAGCCAAATCATTAAATAGGAAAAACTCTTTTTGTAGTCGTCAAAAAACAAAAAGACAAATTGAAATTCAGTGCAATGCGATCTGTATATAAAACACCCACTTGAATAAACAAATAAATAAATAGATAATCAGATGGACAATAATAAAAGACAATTCTCCAGACACATAACGATTGTAGGCGTGCCATTAAAATATCCCTCACTGGGAACTAACTAAAGGGTGACCGCAAACATTAGCCTTGAAATAGATACCCTACCCAACCTTAGCAAAACCTCTCAGAAGATGATGAATCTATTGATAAGAATTAACTCTCTGACCACTTAACGAAGGAAAATAGTCTAGCCACTCCCACAACAGTGAATTTGGTAATGAACCATGCCTAAAAACACACGTAAATCGAGAGATAGCTTATTCCTAAAATTTCGCTTGAAGATGAAACGGGACTAAACACCGCAATCCAACTTAATTTTAATAATTATTTGGATATTTCGGCTCTCGTTTTTGAAACATGAGAACTCTTATGTAGCGAAGGAATCATATTTTTAAACAAAAAATATTATTATAATATAAGCTCTACTTCTGTATGGAGCACTGTCTTCTTAAAAATAAAAACAAAAAAATACTAAGGAACCCCGGATCATGCACCCAACGTGTTCTTTTCTATTTTCTGCATACCTACGCACTTGCAAGGTTAAAATTTGTCACTTATCCTATATTCACCACTGCGACTCCTGAATATCGTAGACGAACTTTTCTGTAATCATTCGATCCAGTTGTCAGGAGGTATCAGCAACCGTCTGCCGATTTTCTCATTTTCGTTATTTTTATAATAAATTAAAAAAATGATTCATGTGCTTTTCATTGGTACTAGTTTGATTTTTTCTTCTTGTGTGTATCTGTGTTGTGTGTGTGTCTGTGTGTGTGTGCCTAGAAGTGTGTGTACGCCTGTGTCTATGTGTGTGTGTGTATGTGTGTGTGTGTGTGTACGCCTCAACGGGTGTGTATGTACACATGTATACAATGTCTTCTTTTCGTAATTTCTAGTTTCCTAATACTCTCTCACCATTTCTTTGCCTTCTTTTTTCTATCATTATTATCCACCTCCCATATATATATATATATATATATATATATATATATATAATCCCTCCCTAAACTCTATCATGTCTCTTCAACTACTCCTTTTACGCTCTCTGTTAAATTAAAAAAACTTACACTACCCATCAATTTTAATTTCATTTTTCGTTTCATTTCATTTTCGGAAGTGTTATCTGATGATCCGGCGCGCTTTAAAAAGGCTCTGGTGAAATAAATTATTATAATGGTACCTTAAAGTGTTTTGTTTTTCTTTAATATATATATATATATATATATATATATATATATAAAGAAATATAGTCTTAAGGTGTGCTATATTTATGGGATAAAGTGCTCAATATCAGAGATAGAGCGTGTGTAAATATAAACAATTTTGGGAAGTGTTATCTGATGATCCGGCGTCCTTTAAAGGGCTCTGGTGAAATAAATTATTATAATGGTACCTTAAAAGTGGTTTGTTTTTCTTTAAATATATATATATATATATATATATATATATATATATACATTGTTAGTGTGCCAATGAGCGTGTGCGTTCGTGTATGAGTGGGTGTTTATGAAAGAACGTACTGCAAGAACTAAGATCCAAACTTCTCTTGTCTTAATTAACCTGCATCCGTTAAATCTAGTGACTCACAATTTTTTTCTTCTATGCACGACGGTCACGTGACTCGGATATGCGCATCTTCATTCATCGATGGATTCGCATCGCCGCATTTAACGGCATCCATTCATCAGGCCATTGTCTCCCGAACAGTTTACACACTTGGACATTTCATTGACAACCCAAACTTCGCATTTTTGTTTCGTTTTGCTTTCTTTTGTTGTATGAAGAAAATCCATTATATATATATTGTTGTTTTCATTCATAATTTTCACCCATGAAATTATGAATGAATGCTTCATACCATCTATCACAATTGAAATAGCGTAGATACATTTCGACATGCAGTGTAACCCGGATATAAGAGGCCCGGATATAAGAGAAACCCGGATATAAGAGAGATTTTCTCTGGTCCCAAATTAGAGCCTGTGTTAATGTATATAGAACAAAAATAAAATAGACCAAATCCGGATATAAGAGAAACCCGGATATAAGAGAAACCCGGATATAAGAGAAACCCGGATATAAGAGACTTCTTCTCCGGTCCCGACAACTCTCTTACATCCGGGTTACACTGTATGTTCCTCAGATCTGGTCAGTGTAATTGCTTTCTTTTCTTTTCTCTCTCTCTCTCTTTCTCTCTCTCCCCCCTACTGTGTCTCGGAAGTCATGGTCAGTTAGTCATTGTTACTAGTTGTTCAGTCTTCGATTTTTATTCAAATGAGTTGTGATGGGGACTTGTGTGCAAGAAGTATGGCAGTCGCTTCAAGCTCGCATAGAAGGCACGTACGTTTACCTCTTTTCATTATCCAGACGCAATATTTTAATCCAGCCATAATGATCAAATTTCACTGAAATCAAAGGGCGTCTCTGATATGTCTTTTCTGTCGTTCCTCGCCATCAATACGGAATAGTCCATTATTTATGATGTATTTGCAGGACGTTTCTTCTTTTCCTTTTTTTTTATTCATTGATTCTTTCTTTATTTTTATCGATGAAATCAAGCAGCATCACTGATATGTCTCCCCCGTCTTCTCTCGCGATCAAAACGGAACAGCCCATTATTTATGAGGTATTAACAGGTTTCATCAGGTGTATGTCAAGTCAGGTAACATACAGGGAATTACAAATTAAACCCTTTATTAAATCTAAGATAGTAGATTGTTCTCATTCCACTGCACATGTCTAGGGATATCTCGTCTAGTTCTTATTTTTGGTACTGCTCGGTTAGTTTGCTCGTCTTGTTTCCACTGAGTCCAAGTTATGAAAATATCCAACGGAATTAAAACGTTATATTCGTAAACTAGGTGACATAGTCATTGTAAGTTCAATCCCAGTGCCGGGTAGTGAGTACGGTGAATCAAAGTGATCAATTATTTAACTTACAATTCCTATATCACCAAATTCACGAATAAACGTTTTAATCCATTAGGCTATTTTTTTCAAAAATCTGTTTCACCCCATGTAAGGCAGTAAAGCCACTAAGACACAAGGGTTTACTGGGTGTGAAAGAATTTGGAACAGAAACATACATAACGAGCGGGAAGAGAAAAAAGTAATCAGGAGGGCAGTAGCGAGAGATTGACATTACATTTAAATTTTTGAAGTTGGCTGGAAAGCATGGAACCGGAAGGGAGTTCCACAAGCGAGAAGTGCGACAAAGGAACTGTTAGAAATTACGATTACATCCCGCCAGCTTAACTCTAACTTGATGAGATCTTGACACCAGTCTAGTACCGCGCTTAAATTCATAGATACCATAGCGAAAAACTAATCCGAATAATTGCCATGAAAGTATTTGTAGAAGTGACACAAAGAGACAACGTTTCGGCGATGAGCAAATGACTGAAGCCGAGCAGCAAGGCCAAGACTGTTAATATTGCTGATTCTTTTTTTTTGGATTTTATCAAGAAGCAAAAGATAAATAGCACGGTTCCGGACCATATGTGCTAGTAATATTTTAAGCATGGACAAATAGTAGATGTGTAGATATATATGATAGATTATGAAGAGAAAAAATTGTCTCACTCGACACAGTGAACCAACTTTCTTAGCAGCTGAACTATCAATGGATTCAATATACACCCTTGTGCAAATTGAAACAAAACGAATAATTCCGTTATTATTCACTTTTTTTCGTATTTTTCCAATGAAACATGGCCCACTGCACATTTAAGTACTTCGTATGTCCATTCCACGAAGTCGTTCTTTACAAATTGACCTTAGATTCTTGACTGCATTTAAATCAGGAGAGTTTCCGGGTCAGTCTGTAGTACTTTGATTTTCTCACTAGTAAGGCTTGCCAGTGTGTTGATGCAGCGTTACAATTTTCGCATGCCTCCTTGAGTAACGTTCATCGCACACAATGGCTATAGGACAACTAATCGACAGTCGAGACAATAGTGTCTGGGCGTGACAAAAATCTGATGCAATCACGGATGTCGCAATATTTTTAAGGTGAAACAAATTTCAACATATACCTCGAAAGTTAATTTGCAGAAGGGTGTAGTTTTTTTCCCTTTCATGTCATCCGAGAACTTTTGCCCGAGAAAGTGAAGAGATTCGCTTTCCTTGAGGTTAACATAAAGTTTTTGTCACTACTTGGATCTTAGTGGAAACAGCGTGAGCAGTAACTGAGCAGTACTATAATACAAGGTAACCAAAAAATTCTGTCCGTTTTTTGATTAGTCATTGAATGTAATTGAAATATATACGAAATGCGTGTAGCAATTGTTTTCAAATTCGGACAGCCGGAAGTAGAAACATCAGAGATTATAAAAAAACATGCGCACCGTGCCAGCCATCAGTTATAAGCTGGACAGCTGTGAGAAGGATGGAAGTGTCTAGAGATTTGCTTCGGGGCTGTTTGCTTTACAACTTCAAAGTGGGCTTAGCAGCTGCATCAAGTCGCCGCATATGTCAAGCGTTTGGGGATAGTGCTGTGGATGAACGTGCTGCAAGGCGTTGGTTTCGAAAATTCAAGTCGGGAGATTTGTCTCGCCATTTATATCAGCCTCGCAATGGACGACCACATGTCTTGAATGACGGAGTCCTGAAGGCGCCCATTGAAGAGGACAGTAGTCTAACGTGTGGTGAACTTGCAAGACAGTTCAACGTTTCCGATGAAACAGTTAGACTTCACCTGCACCGCCTAGGTAAGACGTACAAACTGAGCAAGTGGGTTCCGCAAACGCTGTTGGAGGTCCACAAGAGACAACGAGTGGCAGCCTGCGTATCGCTGCTTTCTCGCCACCGTACTGCATCCTTATTCAATCGAGTGCTTACCAGTGATGAAAAGTGGGTTCTGTACGAAACTCCCAAACGTTCCAGACATTTGTTGTCTCCTCAGGATGCTGTCCCTCACCACGCAAGATTATGCTTTGTGTCTGGTGGACAGGTTGTCAAGTGGTTCATTATGAACTGATACCAACGGGCCAAACGGTCACTGGAGACCTATACTCACAGCAATTGAAACGTGTGCTACAGGCATTGCGCCAGAAGGAGCCAGCACTGGTGAATCGCAAAGGTGTGCTTTTCCTCCATGACAACGCCAGGCCGCATGTCGCGCGAGTGGTCAGGGATACCATACAGCAACTTGGGTGGGAGACTTTGTGCCATCCACCTTATTCACCTGCCCTTGCGCCATCCGATTACCACCTCTTCCACTTCCTAGATAATCATCTTCGTGGGAAATCCTTCACCAATGAAGCAGACTTGCGCAAAGCCCTCACGGACTTCTTTGTGTCAAGTTCTACCGTAAGGGCATTGAAAAGCTGGAGACATATTGTCAGAAGCTGCTGGATGCCGAGGGCGATTACTTCGAAGACTAAATATAAGTTACACTTACTGTGAAGCATTTTCTTTTTTTCCTTTAAAAAAGGACAGAACTTTTTTGGTTGCCTTGTAAGAACTAGACGAGATATCCTTAGCTATAAACAGCGGAACGAGAACAGTCTAGTCCCATGTATTAAATAAGGGATTCAGTTCTGAATTCCTTTTAGGTTGCCTCGATCCATATATACCTG
The DNA here is from genome assembly GCA_903632075.3 of Acanthosepion pharaonis. Taxonomy (NCBI): domain Eukaryota; kingdom Metazoa; phylum Mollusca; class Cephalopoda; order Sepiida; family Sepiidae; genus Acanthosepion; species Acanthosepion pharaonis. The sequence goes on from CAHIKZ030005609.1 coordinate 909,741, forward strand.
ATGAGATGTAGTTTTAAATGATAATGCCCCATTCCAAAAATTCAGATAACAAATATCTAATATAGTAGTTAAGATTAAGAAGGAGAGGACACGTCGTCGACTTATCGACATATCTGTCGCCATCGAAAGACACTCTTCCTTGAAAACTACAGAAAAAACTCTCCAAATATAAATATCTACAAAAAGAAATTGGGAGAATAAGAGGCATAAAGATCACAAGAATACCAGTCGTAATAGATGCATTCTGTCTGCTCAAAGGTTGGGAAAATGCACCAGTAGAATAAATCTGGTAGTTGTTGTTAACCATGTTCACCACCATGTTCAGTCTATGAATATAGAATACAGCGCAGTACGTAATCTGTTCAATGAAACAACGTTAAAGATTAACACTCACGAGTCAGACACTCTACTGAATCTGACTATATCGCCAATACCACCAGCAGTTGTTCCGTAATTCTTCAGTCTTCGATATCAAAGGCTGGCAGTGAATATTCGGAAAAAAACAGTCATTTTGGCTGGCTCACTAGTACCAAGGTGCCCAAAGATTCTAACAGTCGTAAACATTAAAACTTGTCAGAGAGTGGGTTTCTCTTTTTGAGTAGACCTACAGAGTAGATCTGAAAGTATGTGAAAAGATAAGTATGTCGCGAGAGGTGACTTTTTTTTTTCTTTTTTCTTCTTCTTTTTCTTTGAAGATGATGTTTCAATTTTTATCAGTGCGCTGGGAAAGATCCCGAAGAGACTAGTGAAACAGACGGGGACATTTCTGGAAATCAGGGTTAAAGTTCAAACAGCTCCAATAACGGAAAAGTATGCATGAATACTGAGATGATTTCCTTTCTCCTCCAGTGTAGGTAGGCATCTGTTTATCTCGCGGGATAGCGCCCTGTTTGGTCAAAATTCAGTCCGTTTGTGACCAACGCTGCAGTGACTTATCAGCCCGATCTTTGTATGGCAGTCTCTTCTGCAGGTGTGGCAGACGAATGTGGAATGTTGAACAGAGGTCTGAGATTGCTCTCCCCCCACTCTCTCTCTATCTATCTATCTATCTATCTATCTGCTTCTTGCGTTATTTTCTGTCAAACAGTTGTTGGTTTCCCCTTTTCTCACCCTTCATTCATGGAACAGCACAACACCAGCTGTTGCGATCGTCTCCTCGCAGTTCCTAGTTACCTGGGACGATGCCTACGAGTTTCAGGCCCATCTTGCAGACGTCATTGAAACGTAGCGCTGGACGATGTCCCGTGATCAGCTTGCATGTCTTGTGCCATGCGACAATCATTCATTCGATGTATATAACCCAGCCATCGAAGACAACGTAAACAGGTGAAATGCATGCTATCAGAGTCGACTTGGTCTAGTGGATCAGTGTTGATAACTCTCTCCACATAGTATCGAGGATACATCGTAGATAGCGGAGATGGAAGCTTTCTCGTCGATTTTTCTGGCTGGCGCAATGAGAACACAAGGAATAATAATAAAGAAATACATTTATGTTCATGAGCAGGCCTATCATAGCCAGATGTTCAAAAGAGTTGCTTTTCATTTTTCTTTTAAGGATGAAGCAGCCGAGGCGACTTGGGAGTCACATAATTGGGAAAGCCCTCAATCGGTGACGGTCTGACTGGACTTGGTTACCAAACCTAAAGATATGCTTAACTGGGCCTACCTGTAAGATTATGCGTTCTTTTCATCAAAACCTGTCATCGTATAGCGCACATTAAGCTGTAATGTACGTACCTGATATACTCTTATCAGTCTGGTTTTCTTTGAGGAAGTATAGGAACGAACCATCTAAACTGGTAAGAGCCTTACTGATAGGCCACGTCAAGGTGTCTTATAGTTCCGTCTACGAGTTCAAGTCCCGCGCCCTCGGGACCGTCGAGGGAGGCGATGTGCTAGTCCGATCTTGTGTCCAATGAGATATGCCGAAAGACCAACCAAGGAGGCAGGGTTGAATCCCGCCGGAAAGCGCATTTTTTTTTTTTAAATAAGTATTCTCGAATATTCAGGCCGGTAGACGAATGTCCACTATTGCTATATCCCAGCTTGTTGGAATGAACAAAAAGAATGAAAATAAAAGCCAAGTGTATTTTATACATATTAAAATAAATTTCATTCATTTACTGCCTGAGAAAAGAAAGGATTTATTTGGATTTAAACCAATGAGTTCGATGTGAATGTCATTTTAAGTGTCGCGGTCCAACTAGTGGACAAGGGAGGTAACTTCATTGTATTTTGAGTTATTGTCCCCTAACAACTATAAATAACGTTTAAAGTGATAAAATTATTGATATATGTATATTTCCTGAATTTGTTAAACTTTATATTTTCTGAAATTAAAAAAAAAAAAACTTTTTTTTTGTATTTTCTTCTTGGGTGTGGTTTTCGGAAGCACATACACAAACATTGAAGGATAATAATTATTTGTTTTAAATAAAAGATAAATGGATAATGTACTTTTATTAACTTATATAAAATTTCGTTCTTTAATTAAAAGTGAATATACCCGATTATTTATTGAAAAAGAATTACTTTTGTAGAAAGCAAAAAAAAAAAAAAAAAAAAAAAAAAAAAAAAAAGGCCCGTCCGGGGTAAGACGATAAACTACGTTTACGTTTAAGTCCTCTGATCAGGAGGTTTTGAGGAGCGTGGAACAACCTCTTAATTGCTGGTGTTCCTGACCAGGGGTGGCAGCACCTTCTAGGGTCCTAGCTATAGGCAAATAGTTAATCTCCTAAACTGGGGTCAAAACACTATGAGTGTAAAAAGAGGTTTGAATACCAGCAATACATTTTTATAAAAATTATTACCAACAATGGATTTTTGTACAAATAATTATTACCAGCAATATATTTTTTTAAAAATATTACCAGCAAAAAATCTTGTCTGCATTAAATAACCCATTGAGGTTGATATGCCGTAAAATAAACGAAACCAAACCAAACAAAAAGTCGTGCGTAGAACAACTAAGTCCAAATAACTCTGTAAAAAGTTAAGGATCAATTTTACATTGTATCAATATTATGAACAGGACCCCTACTTTTAAAATAAAAAGAAATCAATATTTTTCGATTTTGACAAGTGCTGTGGCTTAGGAAATGTCTAATATCCAAAAAATATTTCGAAATCTTTATTCTCTATTTTTTGGACCTGTCTAGTTGGACCTGCTGTGATTATCTCAACGGGTACAGATCATAATTAATTGATAAACTCGTAAAGAGAAATAAATAATGACCCACCCTTATACAAATAAAGATGCTGATGCATCAGTCAGTCAGTCCATCTTCCATCTTGTCCACACCCTAGAGAAGCGACAATTTTAAAAAATAAAGAATGAGCAGAAAAGAAAATAAATACATTGACGTATATTATATAAAAATTTTCTTTTCCATATTTATATATATATATTATATATATATATATATATATATATATATATATATATATATATAAAAGATGCTATTGACGTCTTATCAAGAATTTTCTTTTTTTTTTCAGTTTATACACACACACACACACACACATATATATATATATATATATATATATATATATATATATATATATATATATATATATATATATATTAGATGCCATACATTCTTTCGAGGGGCTTCGGTTCATTTTTCAATTTTTTTGTTTCTTTGTTGATTTTTTTTTGTAAATTTTCCGTCATTATTCACTCTCCCCTCTCTCTGTCTCTTTCTCTTTTTTTTCACTTCGAGTCTCTGATTTTCTCTTGCTTTCTTTTATTGTTTATCTTTCTTTCTATCTAGCATTCCTTCTATTATCTCTCTCTCTCTACTTTCTCCCTTCTTTTCTTCTGCTTCTCTTTCGTTTTTGCTTTCTTTTTTTCTCGGCCTCACATTGTTTATCTGTCGTTCTCTTTTCTATCTGTCTCTCTTTCTCTTTCCCTTGCTTTCTATATTGCTTCTTCTCCCTCTCTCTCTATCTCTCTTTCTCTTTATTCTTTCCCTTCTCTCTCTCGTTTTTCGTATCTTTTTCTCTCTTATCTTTCTGTTTTTTATTTTCTCTGTCATCCTCTGTTTATCTATATGTCTATCTATCCCATTTATACTTTTTTCGTTTAATCTCTCTTCCTAGCTTTCCGTTTCTTTTTTTCTTTCTCTCTATTTGCCTTACTTTCGCTTTTCTTTCTGTTTATCTTTTTTCTTTCCTTTTTTTCTTTTTCTTTCTCGCCTCTCGATTCTTCTTTTTCCTCACTCCATCTTCTTCGCGTTCTCTCTCTCCGTTTCTTCCTCTGTTTATTTTTCTTTCTCTCTATCTACTCGCTTTCTCCTTTTCTTTCTCTATATCAATCTTCTTCACTTTCTCTTTTCCTTTCTCTCTCTCTCTCTCTCTATTCGTTTTCTCTTTTCTTTCTTTCACTATATTCTTCCCTTTCTCTTTCTCTTTTCTTTTTCTCTATCAATCTTCTTCACTTTCTCTATTTCTTTTAAATACTTTTTTCCATCTCCCTCGATTTCTATTAACCCCTCTTTAATTAATTCTAATCTCTCTTTTGCTTCTGTTTTCTCCCCCCCTCTCTCTCTCTCATCGTATTCTCTACTTGTAAACTGCTTATTCCTCTTTTTGTTTTTGCCTTGCAATTATTATTATTATTATTATTATTTTTATTATTATTATTCCCCAGTATTTTTATTCTTAAGTGTTGAAAAATATTGGAAGATTTACATCAAATATTTTGCCTCTTCTTCTTCTTCTTCTTCCTCCTCCTCCTCCTCTCCTTCTTCTTCTTCTTCTTCTTCTTCATCTTCTTCTTCTTCTTCTTCTTCTTATTATTATTATTATTATTATTATTATTATTCCCCAGTATTTTTATTTTAATCTTGAAAAATATTGGAAGATTTACATCAAATAATCTTTGGAAGATTTCTTCTTCTTCTTAAATATTTTTCTTCTTCTTCTTCTTCTTATTTTTAATCTTAAGTGTTTATTGGAAGATTTATAAATATTATTATTATTATTATTATTATTATTATTATTATTATTATTATTATTATTTTCTTTGATTTCTGGTGTGTACTCATTTCTTTCTGTGTCCCAACCAGAGACCTCAGGTCAGAAATGACATCATGACATTTTCCACTGAGCAGTTTTGAAAATAATCCCACCTATTTTATATAGATAAAGCCCTTCGTAAAGTGTAGACTGTACTTATGAGGGCATTGTTTTTTGTTTTTTTGTTTTTTGTATTTCTTTAAGGCATGGGCTACCAGGGATTTCTTCAATGAGTCTATTGGAATCTTTTCCAATTAATCGAAACACTCCAGCTACAACTGGAATTGTTGATGTTCTCATGTACCTCCTTTTTGAGATTTCTATTTCAAGGTCCTTGTATTTTGACAGCTTTTTGAAGCTCTTCAAAGATAAATTGCAGTCTGAAGGGACTGCCATACCAATAAGGAGGCACATTTAGGTTGTTTTTTTCAGGTTTGTAATCACGATGAGTGGCAGATGAGTTTTGATTGTTCTGCCTGTGTGCATTGTAAATTCCAAAAAATTCTTACAGGCTTCGTAACCAGGCCTAGGTGGTGTTCATACCAATGTCTTGCGGATTCCTTTCCGTAAAAGTTCCAGATTTTTCAATGCATATATTGGCCCGCTCTGTCATGTCGGGATTTATATTTAGTGAGTGCCAATACTGTGCTACTAAATACAAGATGGTCACTTGTTTCTGGATATTTATCACAGAATCAATTTTTCCGTATGTGCATTTGGTAATTTCTAATTAGCAAGCATTGGTCCTGTGTAGCAAGTATAAAACCTTCGGTTTCAGCTTTTAACACTGCACTATAGAGCCACTAATTTGAAGGGGTTTGTCTACATCAGCTTATTTGGTACATGTAGAATATTGACTGTAAAGAGGCTTATCTTGCCATCATTTTGCTATCTGGTTCATTGCATTTGCATTTGCTTGCTTCTTTATGTACTACTAGCATTTCTTCACCAACTTGAAACTCCATTTTGAATTTCTTGACTTCCTTTATTACTGAATAAAGTTTCTTGCGTTCTTATTTCATGCTCTTTGACACAGATCATAATCTAGTCTTCTATAGTTTCCAGGTATCTTTGAAGACCGATTGTTCTGGTTTTGTAAGACAGTTCTAGTTGAACTAATCCTCCTTTCGGATCTGGACATATACAGACGATTAACATGAGCTTTGGGGTGATGCATGCGGTGACAAGTGAAAGATTTTTCTCGTTTTGGCGTCCATTGGCTTAATATCAGCTATGGTCCAGTTAAGGATGTAGAAACTGTATTGCAAGATGTTTTTTGGCTGATATTCTGGGTTTTTTTATATTAAAATCAGTATTTAAGAGCAGACGCACACGCTTGGCCTGTAGTATTATTACTTTTGCCTTCATTTGGGTATGTTGTATTCCATCTCCTTCGATTTCCAGGTACCTGTAGGCTTCTTCTTGTTCCACTTTCCTAGTCTTTGTGACAACATTTAGATCTTATTGAGTGTGTTTCTGTAATTTTACCTTTCTTGAATATTACTTTTGCCCATTTACCTAATCCGAAATCCATACCTACGTCATCACTGAAACGTTTTACAGTATTGAGGAGGCTCTTCAGACCGTTATCGTCTTTGGCAGAGTTTGAGATCAACCCTGTAGAGTAGGTGATATTGTCTATTATTATTATCATTATTATTATTATTATTATTATTTCCTTTGATTTTTGGTACACATTTCCTTCTGGGTCCGCCCAGAGACCTAAGATTAGAAATGGCATCATGACATTTTCCACTGACCAATTAAAACATACACACATATTTTACATAAATAAAGCACTTCGAAGGTGTGGGCTGTACTCGAGAGAACATTTTTTTGTATTTTTATTATTATTGTGGTGGCCTCCCTCAAATGAGTCTATTGTGGACTCTTCCACTTACTATAAAATTAGTAGGAAAGTAAGCCTCGGGAGAACAGTAGTATAGATTGAACTTTGGTCAACCGACACACACTCCCAAGTCGTGTAATACACTTCTTTTGTATTTGCTTTTCATTACACGATTTATCTGCAACCTCTTGTTTTGTCATTTATTAACCATTTACTTGGTTACAACAGTTATTATTATTATTATTATTATTATTATTATTATTATTATTATTATGACACGTTTTCTTGTTTTACCATTGTTTCAGTCTGTATGGAGAGAAAAGGCTAGTCGTCTGTTCCTGTGGAATGAAGTTAAAATACTGGACAAAGTAGGACATTGCAGAGTTAGACCTCTGAAAGAATCAGCGCATATGCTAGGCTATGAGGATCTCCTTAGTAGGCCTAGCGTAGAAACAGATACAATATGGGAGACGCTAATAAAGAAAGACAAAGAACAAATGGCAATTAAAACATGAGCAGCAGCAACATTAAAAACCTGACAGACAGCATCAGACAGCAGCAGTCAAATCAGAAAGCTGCTGCAACCTAATCAGCAGCTGGATTGAATTTAAAACTCCAAGTTAAAAACACAATTGCCTAGTGGATAAAAAGTGTTGGACTAGTGGTCGTGAGTTCAATCTCTGCTCTCAGTGGAAATGTGCGAGCGATAACTGAACGGCACTAAATAAAAATAAGAACTAGATGATATCCCTAGACATTAGAAGTGGAACGATCTACCCCCCGCCCCCGATAAAATAAATGGTTCAGTTCAGAATTCTCTGTAGGTTATCAAGGTCGATATACACATGAGGTAGGCTAGGTGACTTAACGGCTGAAACGGTGTGATAACAACAATAAAATTGAGGACAATAAATTGTGTAAATAATTTTACCATTTTGTTCAGCAATTTGTATCCGTTTTTTTTTTCTTTTGCGAAAGAAAATTAACAGAAAATACGAGAGAATTCTTTAAAAGACAGGAAACTAAGCGAATAATGGCCATCCCTGTTGTCTGAAACAGAGAAAGAAAAAAAAGAAGGGACAAACATCCAATGCGGTTTCTTTCTTCCTATTTTCTTAGCTCTTCACGCCTTCTGGATCTGCTCGAAGTACCAAATGTCGGTAGCCAGACCTGTTCGCGCCGGTGAAGAGATTACAGGTTGCCCTCTGTGGCGTTGTCCTCTGTGCTTTGTTCAATGGACAAACAAGAAACAAGTTTGTTAATTTTTTGTTTTACTTTTTAACTCCAGTAGGATGTCGGAAAGGAGAGGCCAGTTTCACGGCACCGAAAACTTGAGGATATTTTTAGAAATTTCCGTTTATTTTTTTCCCCTTCTGAGCGTACACGTCAATACAAAAATAAACAGTGTATGGGAAGAAAGAAAAAAGAAAAATATATCGCTATAAGTTTTGTATCGATATAACTTTCCTTTTCGATACTTCACAAATGCAAGCGCAGTACTAGATTGGCAGTTAGGTCTCATCATTTTACAGTTGAAATTATTAATTGTAACCGTAAGTTCTATTCTAACAGTTCCTTTTCTCATCTTTAGAACTCTTTTTCAGCTTCTTGCTTTTCTGTCAATTAAGATCTTCAAACATGTAAGTGCAACTTCAATCGCCATCTTCTGTCTCATTTAATCCAGTTTATTTTATTGTTTTCTTTCCCCAATGACGCTTTCTTAGTTTCTTTCACTCTAGACAAACCCTATGCGTCTTAGTGGCTTTATCACCTTGCTTGAGGTGAAATTATTAGAATCAACACTGCATGGTGCCTCTCAGTTTCCAAAACGACTTCGGGATCGTTGTTAACTGGGACAAAAAATAGCTTGTTAATTTAACTCTTGTTAATTTCTGCCATCATGGCTGATGCTAACCCCCAAGAAAGTCAATCGTTGTGCCTTTTCAGCATAATGTTCTCAACTGACATGAAATGAAAAGACTATATTGAATACATTGCTAGGCCAGCTGCTAAAATTTGTTTGTCTCGTGCGAGACAACTTTTCACTCCAGAATCTATGATATATATCAATAATTATACGATTCATCCATGAATAGAATATTGCTGTCACATATGGTCCGGTGCCCCTGCTATTTACCTTGAGTTCCTTAACAAAATCCAAAAAAGAATCAGCGATATTAATGATCCTGATCTGGCGGCTCAGCACCAGTGACTTTCCCAACGCCGTAAAGTTGTCTCTCCGTGTTTTTTCTTTAAATACTTTCATTGTAATTGTTCGAATAAGCTCCTCGTGATGGTACCTAGACTGGTGTTGAGATCTCATGAATTCACAGTTGGCCTGGTTGCATGTAACCCCATACATTCTATGCTAACAGTTTCTTTTCTCGAACTCCTCGTTTGTGGAACTCTCTTCCAGCTCCAAGCTTTCCAGCCAACTTTAATCTGCAAAAATTGAAATGCAATTTCAATCTGTATATACTCTCCTGTTGATTACTCTTTTCTCTTACCGAAGCATTATCAATGTTTCTGTCCCTAATTCTTCTACGCCCAGTAACCTCTTGTGTCTTAGTGGCCTTACTGCCTTTCTTTGGGCGAAATCGATTTAAAAAAATGTCCCACTACTAATTTCTAGATCTCTATATATCGGTTGCTGGGGGATTTAGGAAGTTCGACGAAGGAGAAACCCGGCATTTACCAGTTTATTTTAGTTTAGGGTTCTTGTTATTTATCGTTATTATGTTTAGATTGCTTTTTTTTTATTTTTGTTTACAATTATTTTAAACTTAATATTTATTTTGTTTATTTGTTACATTTGCAGGAATTTCGTATTGTGCCTACATTTAATGAGAAAAATATGCCAGATTCAATCTAAATGTTTAGGCAAGAAAAGGCGAGAAGTCTAAGAAGGGGAAATTCATTTAAGATAATTTTAAAAGTAACATGGCCATAATGTTCTGACAGTATTCGGAAGCTAAACAAACCTGCCGCAAAGAAAAATTACTGGTGAAAATGTCTCTCACACAACAGGGTCTAGAAAACAAAATATATTATTAATCCTCGTTAGCACAGAAAAATAAAAATTCAATATTAAGGTCAATTTCTTCACGCATTCAGTCGTAAAAGAACTTAGGACACACACACACACAAAAAAAATTAACAAGATATCCTTTTTCCGTCGTTTTTAATTTAATATGCATAAACGAAGGTTTTGCTACCGAAATTTATATATAGGTTTTTTTTATCTTACGGACGTACACATATACACATGTATATATTATAGTTTCTTTGATATATATATATATATATATATATATATATATATATATATGTATGTGTGTGTGTGTGTGTGTGTGTGTGTGTGTGTGTGTGTGTATATATATATATATATATATATATATATATATATATATATATATATATGGTGTCTCAATAAATGGATACAAATTTGGAAGCTTTCCTACGAAATGATTCAAGCAACTCGAATCAGCTATGTCATTTAAATTTGTAGCGTAGACTTTATCTTTTCCCCCACTGAATGAGGAACATATTGTATAGAACCCCATTTTCCGATCCATCTGTTTGGCAAGAATGAATTCAGGTACGATTGTAGTAATCCATCTATACAGTCTGGGAAAGGCGGGTATTCTACTAAATATATTTCTTTTTCTTCTTCTTAGCTGTTAGTATAGTTCGTCTTCTTGCTATACATACTAGCTCCTGTTCTGCCAACAATTTTACACGGGTATATTTACAGAATTTAAAACCTCCACAATGTATATTTAAAATGTAGAAAATACAAGGTGTCTAAAATAATGTATACACATTTGGAAGCTTTCTCAGGAAATTCAAGTAACTCGAATCAACCATGTCTAAGTTAAAAAATGTTTATGAAGATAATATTTATTATAAAATTTTTATCCTCGGATTTTTTTCATCGCATGTTCGCAAATTGTTTTCCATAATGATCCAGACATTGCTGACAACGCGATGGAATGGAATCACAAACAGCAATCAACATTTTGATAGGTATTTGGCTGCATTCTTGCTATATGGAAACTTTCATTTCAGCAATTGTTGCTGTCTTTGATTTTTAAAAAGTATATATATATATATATATATTTTATATATATATATATATATATATATATATATATATATTATATATATTCATTGTTACATGTTTCATTAAATAATATAGACAAGTTTTGTCTATTTTAAGTAAGTTCCTTTCATATTATCTGATAAGCTTAATTACATTATCATTAAAAGACAAAAGGAAATCCCTATATTGATACATGTTTAAATCCAATCTAAGCTTTCGGCTTACATAAACAGACTATAATTATTGTTTCGTCCGTGTATTGGTTGATATATTGAAAAGTAATTGTCATCTTGGATAATTAATAATAATAGTTATTAAGCTTATCAGACAATATGAAAGGAACTTACTTAAAATAAATAGACAAAACTTGTCTATATTATTTAATGGAACATGCATCAATGAAAAATTGCTGCCTAAATATACACTATATATATATATATATATATATATATATATAGAGAGAGAGAGAGAGAAACAAATTACCTCTCGTTGCAATGCCTAATACAGAATCCCATCCTTATATATATATATATATATATATATATATATATATATATATATATATATATATATATATATATATATATATATATATATATATATATAAGGATTGGATTCTGTATTAGGGATACAACGAGAAGTAATTTGTTTCTTATACTTTTCATGTCACTATAGAAAGGTAGCTATTGAAATTTAGATAATTGTGTCTCTTTAATTGTTTTTATCAGTAGAAACCAAGATGGCAGAATCCTAAAACAATCGCAGTAACGAAACCTTGGGAATCCAAAATTTCAGGATTTCGGATCCGGTCCGGAATGTTTTTAATTTGCTCACGGAATCGGCCTGATTCCAAAGACTGATACACTGACTCTTCTTAAGATTGTGTCATTCGATGTTCGTAAATTGATACCCGTTACGATCCAGACATTGCTGACAACGCAATGAAATGGAAACACAAGCAGCAATCAACATTTTGGTAACTTTCATTTCAGCAATAGTTGCTGGCTTTGATTTTTTAAGTATATATATATATATATATATATAGTGTCTCAATAAATGGATACGATCTAGGGAGCTTTCCCAAGAAATAATTCAAGCAACTAGAACCAACTATGTCTAATTTAAATAATGCTTATAAAAACTGTATTTATTATAAGTGCATGCTCTTTGGATTTTGTCATCGCATGTTCGCAAATTGTTTTCCATAATGATCCAGGCATTGCTGACAACGCGATGGAATGAAATCCCAAGCAGCAATCGACATCTTGATAGGTATTTGGCTGCATTCTTGCTCTATGGAAACTTTCATTCTAGCGATGGTTTCTGGCTTTGTAACGTAGATATTATCTTTTAAGGATCCGCACAAGAGAAAGTCTAAAGGGTCGAGGTCCGCTGAATGAGGAGGATAATCTGGAGAATCCCAAATGGAGGAGAAAGACAGAATAGAGTAGAGGATGGCTTTTTTGTTACTTACAAGCTGATACGCTTGGGAAATCTCTTCTGATCGATGTAGCTGACTAAAATACCAGAACAGGTAGGGTCCTATAGGTTTGGGTTCCAACCCCTCTAAGTGAAGGACAACTCCGAGGTTTTTATAGCACTACAGGATTCTACTTTGAACAATAAGAATGTATTTAGCTCTAAAATGAAATGAAGATCCCTCTTCCTGTTGTGACCTCCTGATCCAGTTTTTTTCTCTACTGTTCCGCCATTTTAAAACTTATTTACCATTCTCTTGATGATTCTTGAATGGACTTTGAAGATGGAATCCAGAATATAAATGTTGGCAAGAGTACCATGACTGAAAGTATTCTTTAATAAATTGTATCTATAAAAATAACGTATAAAAATATAATATATTAAATAATTGTCGGACTTAATCCATTGCATGCATATATATATATATATATATATATATATATATATATATATATATATATATATATTGATAGGTATTTGGCTGCGCATTCTTGCTCTATGGAAACTTTCATTCTAGCGATGGTTTCTGGCTTTGTAGCGTAGATATTATCTTTTAAGAGTCCGCACAAGAGAAAGTCTAAAGGGTCGAGGTCGAACTTTATATATATATTGTTGTGGTAGGATCCACCTAATTTGCATAGTGGAGTACCAACCATATAAATATGGTTGGTACCGGGAAGAGAGGGAGGAATCAAGAGATTCAACCAGAGACTCTGCCCGACTGCGACTCAGTCAACACATTCTCCAGGAACGGTCTTACCAGGAATATACAAAAGACTATATGTAAATGTTGTGTACACTTTCTTGTTTCAATACATTTTGTGTTGCATTATTATTCCATGCATTAGTCAAGTTTCAACAATATATAATTTTATTTATTCAAATTTATAACATAAACATGTTATAACATGACTACAAAAACAGGCATTTTGTTTCACTAACATCAAGTGATGGTGTTTATATATATATATATATTTATATATATAACAAGTTTTTTAATAAATAATATTTGCTCTACTCTGTATTGAGCGCTCTTTTAAGAATAGTATTTTTGGTTATTGGAATTTATTCTGTCTACAACAATGCTATACTTGGATATATATATATATATATATATATATATATATGTGTGTGTGTGTGTGTGTGTGTGTGTGTGTGTGTGTGTGTGTGTGTGTGTGTGTGTGTCTGAGTTCTAGATCCAGAACGAATCCGGAAACATTATCAATGACCTGTGAGATCAGCTCGCTGAATATAACATTATGTTGGTTATACGTAGAAGATAGTGAGATGGTAAAAACTAACTTAAGTGACCGACGTGGAGAAATAGAAAACAAAAGTAATAGTGTAGAATGAATGAAGAGAAATTAAGAGAGAAAGAAAGAGAAAAAGAACGATAGAGAGAGAGAGAGAGAGAGAGAGAGAGAGAGAGAGAGAGAGAGAGATAGGCACAATGACTGGATGTTATGCCCAACGCATGTTGTGCTATTTTCATTGATTTCTTAAGTCTTTTATAGCCTCAGGCAGTCTTTGAAGTTTATTAAATGCCTGAGTGATCCATTTCGTTTGCCATATGCCAGAGAGCAAGTATAAAACCCTCGAGTGAATTTCATGGACCATTTCTGACAAAAACAAGCGCTTTTGTTTTATTTTATTCCCTTGATTTTATTCTAACCAAATCCCCTCAATTCCGCCTATAAAATTCCAGTATGAATCTTAATATAATGGAGCAAGTGTTCTTTCTGTTACTTTGTTTGAAATCTAGAATTTTGCAAGCAATATATTCACAAGATCAAGTTCCTCATTATTTTGTCATTTATTTAATTTTCTTAATGTTTTTTTTATTTTCTAAATATATCTTTCCTATTCCGCTTCATGCATTCTAAACTTCTTTTTTTTATGAGCCGTGTCCTTTCAGGACGTAGGTGATTATATCTCTCAAAAATTTTCTGTCCTTCGTAGCTCTTAGTAAATTTAATCTTTTTGTTGTTCTATATTTCTGAGATGAGCTCTGATAAAACCACGCAATGATAAACAGCAAAATTGCAATATGAGCACTGGTAAAAATGGTTGTTGAAGACATTATAATATCCAGAAGTTCATACCCAGATGTCCTCAAGGACACATGGCATAGTGGATAAAGGCGTTGGTTAGATCCAGTGACAGGACCCAAAGTGTGTGAGTTCAATACCCGGTTAAGGCAATGGAGAACTTTCAGAGGGAAAATTAACAGGAGATAACTGATAACTGACACCCATTAAACACGGCATGTGGAACTAGAACGGTCTACCCCAGTGAGCGGAATAAAGAGTTCATTTCGACAGTCCAACCACCTGAAGAAGGCCGTGTAACGGCCGAAACGTTCTAATATGACGAATAATATAAATAATCTTTTTGTTATTTCTCCTAAACCTTGTTCCTCGTTACTCAATCTTGCTAGATAGGTTATACGTTGTTGTCCTTTCTTCTTTTTGCCTTAATATGGATCTTAATATAATGGAGCAAGTGTTCATCCATTTACTTGGTTCAAAATCTGTACGTTTTCTTGTAATATATTCACATAATCCCACTTTTAAATATTTTTTTTTTATTAATTTCCTACCCATGAAGGATTTCTAACAATATTTTTTCCAATTCCTTCCATGTATTCTTATATGGATCTTAATAAAAATAGAGCAAGTTAGCCTCCAGTAAATTTAGTTTCGAATCTACATTTTTTGCAGCAAGACTTTCACATACAACATTCCTAAATATTTTATTATTTATTTCCTTCTCTCTAAAATTTTCTAACTATATTTGTTTTATTCATTTAAATAGAAACACGGCAATAAAGCTACTAAGACCCAAGGGCGTTTCTGACTTTTAGAGAATATGAGAAAAACACTATTAAGGAGAAATAACAATAAAAGAACAAGGATTAAGGAGACTGATGCAATGAATATGCATACACCTGGGTTCCCCCTCATAGTAATATGATTGGCTGGTGTCAGCCATAAATACAGACTGATGTGGAGGTACATGGACTACGCCTAATGATTACCACTACGACGAGGACCAGTCCATTACGGTTACCTGCTAGATTGTCCTACTCGGTTACAGTAGTCTAAAACCACTTTGCTACTTCGAACAAATATATCCCTTTCCGGGACATATCAGAGACAGTAGATAACGATTGACATTGCATTTATATTTTTGAAGGTCAATGTTGACTGGAAAACAAGAAACCGGAAGAGAGTATAACAAACGTGGAGTGCTAGAGAAAAAATAACTGTTAGCATAGAACTTAAGGTTACATCTAGATATTTCAATTGTAAGACAATGAGACCTTGGCGCCAACCTAGTACTGCGCTTCATTTCATCAAGTCTAGGTAGCAGCGAGTAAACCTCACTAGAGTAATTACCATGAAAAAAATTAATCGAAAATGGCACAAAAGGTAGATAGATTATGGCGGTGGAAAAATCCAAATCTATATATACTAATCCTGTCTTATCTGTCTATATTTCTGAGATGAGGTATTATGTACACTATTTACATTGCTCGGACTATCATACTGTGTGTACTCCATACCGTGCAGCTGCGGAAAGAAATATAAAGGGGAGAGAGGCCGCCCCCTTAAGGTGAGGCTTCAAGAACACCAAAAAGCTGTAACAAGAGGGAAAGTGGAAAAATCAGGCGTGGGTGACCACATATGGAGAGAAAAGGGAGATCACCGCCCTCTATGGGATCAGGTTGAAATCATAGACAAAGAACATCATTGGAAAATTCGTAAACTCCAGGAATCAGCACATATGCTAGGCCACAAAAATCTCCTGAGTCGACCAAGCATAGAAATGAATACAATATGGGAACCAGTAATAAGGAGGACCAGAGAAAAGCAATAATAACAACCAGAAATTGCAATATAAGCTCTGGTTAAAAACATGCAATGATAACAGCAAAAATTGCATTATGAGGACTGGAAAAAAATAATTGCTGAAGACATTAGGTTTATAATACCCAGAAATTCATACACAGAGGTCCTCAAGGACATATGGCACAGTGGATAAAGGCATTAGTTAGATCCAGTGAGAATACATGGTTAAGGCGGTGGAGAACTTGCAGAGGGGAATTAACAGGAGATAACTGATAACTGACATCCACTAGACATGGCACGTGGAACTAGAACAATTTACCGCAGCGAGCGACATTCCAACCACCTGAAGAAGGGCGGAGCGTACAACGGACGAAACTTTGTGATAAATATGGCAACAAAAATGAGGATGATAGTCCGAGCAATGTAAATATTGTAATCCTGTCTTATTCATGATTTAAAACTAGTTCACCTATATCGTTAATATACCTATACCCGAGGTATTTTAGTAGTTTTGCAATTTTATTGATTATATTTTCTGTATGAATAATCTAGTCTTTTAACTCTATTGTCACGCATAAGAAAGAATGTTGCCTTTTAAATGTATTTAGAACTTAAACTTCAAAACAAAGTCAACAAAAAAAATAAATTAAAAGAAATGAATTAACCGCCCGATGCGCTCTAATTCCTAATGAGTTATTACGTTGTTCTGGTAACACTAGGTATGTATTGTCATTGCATAATGTATTCGGTTATCATAACACCCGAATATCTCATTAGTGAATAGAGTAGATCAGGCAGCGTAACCGATTAATATATAAAAACACAGAGAGTAAATAAACAGAACTTGTAGAATATTTTTACTGGTCATTTTATTCAATTTGCCAATCTTCGTAATTTTTCATTATTTTTTTTTTATTTTTACATTCAGAAAAGTGATTGGGTCAGATGTAATATTTCGATGGTAAATAGTTTAATGTTGCTGAAATGGTGGTATTATTAGTATTATTATTGATCGATTGATTGATTGGTTGATTGAGAGAACAGTACATTAACAAAGTGATGATGTCCAATATATCTCCCAAGAGATCAATGTAATCTCTTCCTCGACTATGCCCTGAGCATAGAGAAGGACAGATGTGAAGAGATGGTAAGAAATCCATACAAATTCCCAAAGTAATCAGAAGACAGTCATCTTGAACCCCTCAACTCCCCCCGCCCCCCCGCAGACCGAGGATAATCTACTGATGATGAGAGGGAATATGCTGACGGCATTAGTATACATAGTTGGAATAAGCACAATCTTGGACAAAAAAGATCAACTTCCCCTTCCAATTGTCCTCATCTTTGTCGCCATATTTATCACATCGTTTCGGCCGTTGTACGCTCCGGCCTTCTTTAGCTGGTTGGAATATCGAACTGAATTCCTCATTTCGCTCACTGGGGTAGACAGAACCCAAAGAGTGTGAGTTCAATACTCGGTTAAGGCAGTGGAGAACTTACAGATGGGAATAAACAGAAGAGAGCTGATAACTGACAGCCATTAGACTTGGCACGTGGAACTAGAACAGTCTACTCCAGTGAGCGAAATAAAGGGTTCAGTTCGACATTCCAACCACCTGAAGAAGGCCGGAGCGTACAACGGCCGAAACGTTGTAATAAATATGGCGACAAAGATGAGGACAATGGTCTGAATAATGTAAATAGTGTACATAGTACCTCATCTCAGAAATATAGACAGATACTGAAAGGCCGAAATGTTGTAATAAAAATGGCGACAAAGATGAGGAAAATAGTCCGAATAATATAAATAGTTTACATAATACCTCATCTCAGAAATATAGACAGATACTGAAAGGCCGAAACGTTGTAATAAAAATGGCGACAAAGATGAGGACAATAGTCCGAATAATGTAAATAGTGAACATAATACCTCATCTCAGAAATATAGACAGATACTGAAAGGCCGAAACGTTGTAATAAAAATGGCGACAAAGATGAGGACAATAGTCCGAATAATGTAAATAGTGAACATAATACCTCATCTCAGAAATATAGACAGACAGGCCGAAACGTCTTAATAAATATGGCAACAAAGATGAGGACAATAGTCCGAATAATGTAAATAGTGAACATAATACCTCATCTCAGAAATATAGACAGATACTGAAAGGCCGAAACGTCTTAATAAATATGGCAACAAAGATGAGGACAATAGTTCGAATAATGTAAATAGTGTACATAATACCTCATCTCAGAAATATAGACAGATTCCTCTATGAAGTATTCCAAGATATAGGACTCAAGACAAACTTTTCCAAATGATCTGGAATTGGAATGAAAACAGTAATGACCTACCTACCTTGTGTTGTGAGGGAGAATATTTCCCTACAAGTTCTGTCTTCGCCATCGGACGGGAAACATAAAAATAGTCCTACATCAAGAGGAGTAGCAGCAGTAGCAGCAGTATCCTTTGCTGAAAACAGTCATTCACGGCTAAACATTCTCTTCCCTAGCTATATATTTCTCTCTACCAAAATTCCGATTTCCTCCTCTTGTTTTTGATAACTCAGTTACAACACCCTGAATCCGTCATGAAAATTCAGGGTGTGGAATTAGTAAACACTAAACACATCTAAGAACTCGGTATAGGGATCACTTGAAATAAATTTAGTCTAGGGAATAAGGAAATTGAGCAAAGAATATGCTGCGTCTAATGTAGTTTCGCCCAACATCGCGAACTGATACAAAGCCAAAACATTAAAATAAAATCTCGAGTGATGCTTTTTAAATAGCATCGTCGGATTGATATTTGCATCTGGATGTCATGCTTGGCACCCAAACCCTTCTGAAATAACTAAAGTGTCAGATGTATACAACCGCTTCCTAAGAT
This sequence comes from Acanthosepion pharaonis, assembly GCA_903632075.3. NCBI lineage: Eukaryota > Metazoa > Mollusca > Cephalopoda > Sepiida > Sepiidae > Acanthosepion > Acanthosepion pharaonis. Next base: position 928,937 of record CAHIKZ030005609.1, read on the forward strand.
CAATGCGTAAAAATAACTTTGAGCGAATGAAAACTGGCGTCCAGGCGAGGACCATTCTGCTTCGAGCCTTGTGGACTGGCGCTACACAATCACAAAGAACTGTACCAAATAACAGAAACCTCAAAACTTGAGGACTTTCAATAACGTCAAAAACTAAAATGGATAAAGAGAAGAGAATGACATTATTAAATTGTTGACATTACGCAATACTCTGAAAAAATGTTGGGAAGGAAATTACTATCAATACTGGACATGAGAAGCCTATATTTTATATTATATATTTTAATATTTATTTTAGATTTCAACAGCCAGTGGAACTGGCTGCTCAGTCAATATATGCCAAATTATTCCTTATAAAGAAACGACTAATATTAATTTGAAATGAGGACAGATACTATACTTTGATCGCAGCCCGAAACCCAAGGAGTGAAGAAAAGCGTTACTCGAGGAACACTTGCTGCTCGGTTAATGAATGCCGAATATTTTCTTATAAAGAAACGGCTAATATTACCATTAGTATTAGAAATGAGACCAGATACTACACTTTGATCCTAGCCCGATGATCTTGGAATGAAGAAAATCGTTACTCGAGGAACACTTGCTGCACGTTTAATGAATGCTGAATTTTTCCTTATGAAGAAATGGCTAATATTACCATTAGTATTAGAAATAAGGAGAACAGATACTACACTGATCTTAACGCGATTGAATCTTCGAGGAACACTTGTTGCCCGATGATTTTCCTTATGCATGTCGAATAAAAACGGCTAATATTACCATTAGTATAAGAAATAAGGAGAAAAACTACACTTTGATCTTACTCGAAGTGGAAAACACTTGCTGCTCGGTTAATGAATGCCGAAAGTTTCCTTCTAAAGAAACGGCTATTATTATTAGTAGTAGTATACCTGGAACATGATTTAGATGCTTTCATTTTTTCTCAGAAATACCAGGTGAAAGCCTAATCTTCTTCCTGGTTCACACCAACATGTTTTACCGCTATAGCCCACAAGAACCACTATTTCCATCTATACCAGCATCTAACAACTATCTCTCTCGTGATTAATGCCGGCTCTGTAATAGTGTATTAAATAAGAGTAAGTTTTCTATTCCTTCTCTCTTCAATCAATTTGAGGTGTTAACATCTTCTGTTGGTAAAAGTGATTGCTTCGCCTGTAAATTCTCCCCACACTCTACTCTGTTCTGTGTGTATTATAAAGACCCATAATATCGTTTCAGATCCTATCTCTGTCGCCGGGATGTTCATACCAGTTTCATACGTCAAGTTTCATATTGTCCAGTGCAGATGTTGGTCTACTCAATTATACCGTGTTTTATATTCAGTGGGTGCTAACACTGTGCAACCTGATATAAGATGGCAAATTGTTCTGCACATTTATCACAGAATCTGCATTTCGCTTTAACACATTTTTTCAGTATGTGTGCTTGGTAATTTCTAGTTAACAAGCATTGGTCCTGTGCCACAAGAATAAAACTTTTGGTTTCAGCATTTAACCTTGCACTACGTAAATACTGATTGATACGGTCTTTGTCTAAATCAGCTGGTTTAGAATCTTGACCATTAAAAAGGCTTACCTTTCCATCGTTTTTACATTTTTTATTTGGTACATTGCATTTGCTTTTGCTTTCTTTTCTTAGATTATTTACCTCTGCAGTAGGTGCATTATGTTTTACACACCCCTAAAATTATCTTTTGAATTTGTTGGCTTCTTTAATTACTGAATAAAGTTTATTTCTTTCATCTTCGTTTGTACTGGTCATCATCAAATGTTTTGTAGTTTTCAGGTATCTTTGAAGCCCGTTTGTTGTGGGTTTTGAAGGTGGAAGGGGATTAGTTCTAGTTGAGCCCTTTGGTCTATAATTTTTTGAATTATTTGTTTCGCCCGTTTTCGTAGGAGATATGTAACCCCTTCAGTGATCCATTCTGGAATTTCAATGGGGTTATTAATTAGCATTGATAAAATTTGCTCAACTGCTTTATGTAGTGATGACATATAATAGAGCCAAAAGTTGGATATTTCGTCATTTCCTGGGGATCTCCATTTTGATATTTTGTCAGAGCTTGTTAACATTGTTCTTCATTATTATTATTATTATTATTATTATTTTCTTCTCACTTTCCGCATGCTTTTTTTGTTTTGTTTTCAACCAGAGGTCTTGCATTATGGCTGTTCTTCATCAAGACATACGACCTCAGACAGAGAACACCTTAGTACCAAGGAAAGCAAACTTATAAAACAATGGGATATTTGGCTTTATTTCGATTTTTCTCAATGCAAAACTTTAATATTGGTGCCCAAATTATTATTATTATTATTATTATTATTATTATTATTATTATTATTATTATTATTTGTGTATGTTATATTTTCTGCTTTATATCCTGTAGAACCGCGTCCAGACTCTGGTCCTTTGAGCCTATAAGAGAATTGTCATCTAATTGATAGCACTTTTCTTAGTATATGGGATCTTCCTAGCAGGGCGATCTTCTGGGCAGCCTGTATAATGATTTTATCTGGGACAGTTAGTAAAATTGCCCGTACCTTTTCTCACGAGGCCTAAAGCTCCGATTACCATTGGTAGAGACTCATTCATTCTCCATATCCTGTTAATCTCAATCTCCAGGTTCCTGTCGTTGAATAATTTGTCGCTAATTTTTATGGAAGTGTTTCTCTCAGAAGGTACTTCTGTGTCAATAAGCATACACTTCCTGAATTTCTTGTTTTTCATGATAATATCAGGTCTGTTGGCTTTTATTTCCCTTCATTATTATTATTATATTATTATTATTATTATTATTATAGATAAAATTGTCTTACGTGCTCGTCGAAGTTCTCGTTTCATGTCACGTGCTTCTGGGCGGATCAGCACCGGATTCTTTCTTAGCTGAAACGAAATCAACAGGAAAAGATCCGCCCTCCTCCAACCCAACACTTCCCGACCAACACATTTATATATATATATATATATATATATATATATATATATATATAGGAAGTTTACTGATTCAAAGAAAAGTATTTTTGTGTGTCATATTGTTATACGTCCTCCTTTTTATTGTATATATTCCCTCTCTGTTTGTTTTTTTTGTGGGGGGGGGGGGTCGCTTGACAACGTCTAATTACGAGGAATTGTTAACGGGAGAGGGGAAGCAAGAAAATGCTGTTTTTTTGTTTTTAGCCAGAGAAGCCCTTTTGCCTTTTGAGAGCACCGGGAGTCAAATAGATGCTCCCCGCCCCTGGGCAAGAATGTCACAATACAATGTAGAATAGAATTGAAAGGTAGAAGATACTATAGCGCCAATAAATATACACTGGCATAGACATATGCACTCATAGAATCAATATGTATGACGGGTAGTATGAAAGTTCTCAGTCTAACCAAGGCACGATTGAAAAAAGATATTCTTTCATTGCGGTGGAAAGCAAAGGGAATGAGGGCGTGTGCCTGTGTGTGCATGTATGTATACTATTGGTCAACGAATGCAAGGCTTAAGAGCCACTCAAGTTAAAGGGTTACTTTTGAAATTTCTTTATTTTCATTTCGGGAAAATATGGACGAGTTAGTATGCTTTAAAGGCAAACTAGATCTTTGCTTCATTATGAAGTTCTCCGTGACCGAGCGGTAAATGCACAAAGGATCATACTAAAAAAAACGTCTGGTGTATCAAAATATATCACCGGTGGTCTAGAAAAATGACTTAATGCCCAGCCACCGGTTGAACAGTGGATAAACGCTTATAACTATTTTTTGTATCGACCGTGAAATATTACATACCAGATATTTTGACTCGGGAGCTTAGGCAGACGGGTTAAAATTGTTCAGAAACGCAAGGCCCAAAAGGTTAAAATACTAAATCTATTTATTTTTTTAATAAATATACATTATTAGTAGTAGTAATAGTTAAAACGTTATTTTTAGTGGATGACCGTGTTTGAGTAGACGCTCCGCTTATTTTAAAAGATGTTTATTTATTGTCCACGAGGTTGTATACTCTAGCAAACTTATTAAAGAAAATATGCCCTCCAGCGAACCAACGTGACCGGTTGCAGATGCAAATACCGTATGAGCTGGCTTGCTTTTACCGCCTCGGTTACGAAGACCGACACAATGAAGCAAGGATCTAGTTTGAATTTAATACACACTGTCTCGTTGTCTAAACAGTAAATATATTACTTCTACGGGCCTCCCCGCTGGAAAAATCGTCATAAAGAAAATGTGCTCTCAGTCATGTTTTCAGACCTGTGTACCTTTTGGGAACAGAAACCCCTGTCTGATCTGGTGTGTTTTCGACCGCCTCGTCTACGAAGATTCTGGCAGAACTAACAAGAAAAGCCCTGGTTCAGATCTCGAAAGCCCGTATCTGCTCGATTTAGTATCCGAAACATTAAGCTTTTAATGCGTCATTTTTATTGCTTCAGTCATTACTGTCAGCTTTAGGAGATGTAAGAGAAGGTGCATAGTTTTTTTTTTTTTTATAGTTTTTTTTTATATATTATCAATGGGAAGAACAATAAATTCCGCTATTTACAGAAATAAGTAGGTAGGAAAGAAAATTCAATGCCTACATTTAATTACATACCATCCTCTGAGTGGGCGGGTTAAAACAAAATGAACGCGTTTTAAGTCAAATTTTATAGCTAGGTGAAGATTTATGTATGCATATATAAATACACACACACACACACATACACACACACACACATATATATATAATATATATATACACACACACACATATATATATATATATATATATATATAATGTCATCCGCAGACTGTTTCGCAGCTCATCAGTGTGGCTAAACATCCGAATCCGGTTGCCTCAAGCCTGGATCGAAACCCGACGACGTGGCATCAGTCGGAGATTTTATCCCAGAGATATCAGCGCAGTAGGCACGGTGGAGTAGTGGATAGCGGCTAGGATTGAGGAATATGAGAATCGAGTTCGAATCCCAGTCGAATCCGTTACATTCACCGTGCCTTCCCTTGGGAAAAGTATGTATCCTCTTCTTCTCCCGACAGCTATGGGTAAAATAGCAGGACAGACTGGGTTCTATAGCCTTGGATGTCAACTGGTCTAGGAGAAGGACAACTCTGAATTCAAAACCTGCGGAGGGTTGTTTGGGGACCTTGTGGTACACAGTGCACCAAGTCTCTGGATTCGGCCCTTCAAAAAGTGTGGATGGTTCTGCACAAAACCTTCACCACTATAATCAAATCATATGTGCTGGTGTCGGTTCCTAGTAACTGAGCTGCTTGACCCTCATACGTCGAATACAACGGAAGAGTCGAGCATATATATATATATATATATATATATATATATATATATATATATATGTGTGTGTGTGTGTGCGTGTGTGTGTTTATTTAGGCAGCATTTCTTTCATTGATACATGTTTCATTAAATAATATAGACAAGTTTTGTCTATTTATTTTATGTAAATTCTTTTCATATCGTCTGATAACATTATCATTAAACGAAGAAAGAAAATCGCAATGATACATATTTTTTAATCCTATCTAAGCTTTCGGCATACATAAGCCATTATCAAAGATGACGATTACAGTACAATATATTAAGCAATACACGGACAAGACAGTGATGATAGTCTGTTTCTGTTTACATGGAAGATTTCCAAGCAATGACAAACTCGTGCATATAAGACGCTGGAAGCGAAAATCGCACCGCAGCTCATGACGTCACACATGACCACGCGAGAGTGAATTCGAGAAGTATTAAATATGGGAAGCCGTTGGTATAAACCAATGGCTTCTATTACCAATTATAGACATTTAAGAATATTTGTGGAGATTTCATAGGTTATTTTGTTAAGGTTAGGTTTCAACTGTTTTATGTATATAGCTTCAAGAATTTTTAGTTTTTGTTTATTGTTTTCATGTTTAAGTATAGTTGTGTTTTCAACAAGGATTTTCCGGAATTGTGTACGCGACCAGGCATGTTGTTTTAAATGCCTAAAAATGTTAGAGTTATCATTCAAATGTAGTTCCAAGCGTCGTGAAAGCGAGTTTGTGGTGTGACCAACATAAATATTATTAAATCTGATGGAGATACAATCAATATGATAATGTTATTAAGCTTATCAGATGTTATGAAAAGAATTTACATAAAATAAATAGGCACAATTGTCTATATTATTTAATGAAACATGTATCAATATATATATATATATATATATATATATATATATATATATATAGAGAGAGAGAGAGAGAGAGAGAGAGAGATAGGGAGAGATAAACCATATACCCAGTCTTGGTTCACACCAGAATGTGCTGCAGCCATAGCTCACATTAATCATAACGATCACCTCCTCCACAAAGAGTCGGAGCATTTTGGTAGAGAGGACTGCTCGACAACAGAATTATAGAAAATGCAAAGGACAGCTATGAAGCTTTAGCCTAAGCCCAATATTGAAAACAAATGACATTCTCCCTGTGAATTCTGGAAAATCTCAAAAAATATTTTCTCCACTGAGGCAAAGCGGTAGTCCCTACAATCATAAATAACCCTGATGTTATTTCATCGTCTTCAGACAAGTCAATGCACTTTGCAGTGAACTTTGGCACTTATTCCACGTTATACGATAAAGGACACACCCTACCTGACTTTCTCCCTTCCAGAAGTGAGCAAACTTTATAACTATCATCCCACGTGAAGTTACCAGACTTATTAAAAGCCTTGAATCTAAAATCTTAACCAAAGTGGGAACCCCTGTGGATTTCATTCAAGGCACCTATCATTCCTCTTATTCACCTGACCACATTCAAAATGCTCGCTACCTCCGAGTCATTGTAGTTGGCAGCCTCAGCTAGGAATACGACGTACCTTTTCATTTCCTGTAGTAGAGTGTAAGCTTCTTTGTTAACACACTCGATACGTCTGAAAGAGGAATGCGAATGTAAAAATTTGGCATATGTCGCGCAACATTAATTTCGGTCGTCTTCCAATATATGTCCCGTTAACGATATGCTCTCAAATACCTGGCACACATACACACAACACACACACACACACATATATATATATATATATATATATATATATATATATATATATACGTATGTGGGCGTTTGTGTGTGTTCATTAAAAAGAATGTAGACATAGCAAGAACGCTTATAAAATCAAATCCCCACTTGACTGCTATAAAAATGGCGGTCGAAAACAAACGTTATTCTTTGCTGGGGCGTCTCGTTTTCGGTTGCGAGATTTCAATGAGATATCACGTCTCTCGTTGTTGACATGGCGCCCAGAGATTACCACCAAAGTGTGAGTGTGGGTTGTTCGCCAGCCAAAAATAAAAAAATAAAAAAAATACAAATAAGTAATAGAAAAAAAAAAGTGAAACGATACGAAAGAGAGAAAGAAAAAAAAAAGAATGAAAGGGCAAATAGCCAAGGAGGGAAAAAGACGTATTTATACAACGGAGTAAAAAAAAAACTAACCTCAAAGAAAATGAAGGAGAAAGAAAGATAAAAACAGAATGAAAGAATAAAATTGAAGAGAAGAATGTGAAATAAAAGAATATAAAGAATATAAAGAAATATGAATAAAATTGAAGAAAGAAAGAAATCTAAATGGAAACGAAAAAGAAAGAAATATGAATAAAAATGAAAGGAAAGTAGAATAAAAATAAAGCAAGAAGTCTGAATGAAAGAAAAAAGAAAGCATGCGACGAAAAATGAGAAGAACGTGAAAGAGAAAAGAAAGAAAAATAAATATTAATAAAATGAAGAGAAGATTGAAAAAGAAGAAATCATGAACAAAAAAATGTAGAGAATAGGGAAGAAAAAGAAAGAAAAAATATAAATGAAAAGAAAGGAAGAAAGAATGAAGGAAGCAAACAAGGGATATATTTGGGGTCAGGGAGGACAGAAATTAAACTTTAAATTTATGAAAGAAATTCCACTCGTTCCAAAGAGAGAAAAATGGAAAGAGACAGATTAGAAAGAAAGAAAAAAAACTATAGAAAGTCGTTTTACTGAACGTAAAATGATACTGGACAAGTAAAAAAGGAAAAAAAAAAGATACTAATGCGATTTTAATATTTATCTCGAAAGAGCGAGACAAAGAGAAATATGAGATTCAAGAAACCTGTTTGAAGAAACCGGAAATATATTGATTCAAGCAAAAAAAAAAAAAATGGATAATTTGGATTACTCGTAAAAAAAAAAAAAATATGACAAAAAACATGTAAATTAATAAAAAGACTTTTATTGAAAAAAAAAAATGGAAGATATCGTCTGCTAAAAAGAAATTCAACCCGGAACTGTATAAAGCTGTAATGTCCACGTGTAATGCCGGCTGGACGGTGACTACACGCTTAAAGCAACCCCTTTAAAAAAAAAAGAAAATCTATGAATAAATAAATAAATAACACACATCAACAGGAACCGGAGTTAAGCTAATGGCGTCTGGCGTCCTGATACGTCTCCTTTCGAGTATATCCCTGCAAAATTTGAATAGATTAATTTCCCCGCCTCCTATGGCGACACTTTACAAGCACACACACACACACACACACGAACAGAATCGTTGACTCTGGATCAAATTTATTAATTAATTTTAACTCCTCGAAAAAGAAACCTCTCTCTTTTAAGCATCTGAGAGAACCCTTTTTAACTTCCATCAGCACGGCTGATGCTAACCTCCACGATAATAACTCTTTGTGCTTTCTGAGGATAACATATCCAGCTGAATGAAAAGTGGAGAGGTTACATTGAATCAATTCCTAGGCCTGCTGCTAGGAAACTACGTTCATTGGGTCGTGCGAGACATTTTTTTTTTCTCGCCAGAATCTATCTCACACATTTATAAGTCTACTATGCCTTGGATACTGTTGTCACACCAGGTTTGGTGCACTTGCTATATATTTAGATATTCTTGATAAAATCCTAAGAATAATCTGCAATGTTATTAGTCCTGACCTAGCATATCGACTTCCCCATAGACGTAATGTAGTTACTTTTTTTTTATTTTCTATGATAACTTTCATCGTAATTGTTCATATGAACTTGCCTCTGCAACAACTAGACTTTAAGAATTTAACCTCAGTAATAGATTGGCAGCTAGATCTCATGATTTTACAGTTGAAATCGCTGGCTGTAACCGCAAGTTCTATGCCAACAGTTTCTTCTCTCGCACTTCTCGCTTGTGGAACTCCGGGTTTTTACCTCCCCACGTCAACTTTCGTCTTCAAATATTTAAATGAATTGTCAATATTTAGCTTCTGTTTTCTTAATTTCTGTTCTTTTATTGTCGTCTCACTTCTGTTTTTCTTTATATGGTCTCTAACATTTGGGCACCTCGACGTGGTGTAATGGTTAGAAAGCTTGTCTTGCTAGATCAATTACGACTGAGTAGTGAGTTCGATCCTCACTCGTTACCCCATACTTTCGGCCTTGTGCCACATCTAAGCCGGGCTTAGAAAATCGCTATATTCTCTAACATTCAGTAAACCCCTTGCGTTTTAATGGACTTACATGGGCCGAGGTATTCCTTGGAAATCTACATATATACATCACTATATTACGAGTCTTATAAGACGTTGGTGTTGTAGACTTACGGAACCCATTTCTCTTCAGTCTGCTTTTAATTCAGGATTTTCTCCCCCCCCACCCCCGCCAGACAGATTGCCATCTCATGACAAGAGATCCTAAAAAGCTCTGCTATTTAATCAATACCAGGTGGGATACATGAAGTTGAATATTCTTTTTCAAACCTTAACAACTATCCCAAATCTACATACGGAACCCCGAAATCCAACTTTATTTTTTATATTTCGTTAAATAAGTTGCCAGCCCAAATTTAGTGCGAAATCCTTTCTGTCCAGTGGGCCATGTTTCCTTGAGGGACATATGTACTCAAGAACACATAGACCTGTGGATAAAGACGTTTGTTGAATCCGATGGCCTGACCTGGCTATAGCATAGGTAGACAAAAACTTACAACGTTTAGTTAAAGGGAGATAACTGATACTGAGATATCCAGAAGAGGCATGGCAAGTGGAAATAGAACACTCTAACCTGGTGGACGAAATAAGGCGTTCGGTTCGAATTTCCAATCAGCTAAAGAAGGCTGGAGTGTATAACGGGCGAAACATCATGAATATGAAAGCGAAGTCCGAACAATGCAGAGTAAATAATTACAATAACCCATCTCAGAAATTTAAACTCATATATATATATATATATATATATATATATAATTTATTCAAAATTATAACATAAATGTTATAAAATCACTAAAAATAGCCATTTTGTTTCAACACTTCTGGTGTCTTATCAAGTGATGGTGCAGAACTCCATCACTTGATAAGACACCAGAAGTGTTGAAACAAAATGGCTATTTTTGTAGTGATTTTATAACATTTATGTTATAATTTTCGAATAAATTATTTTTGGTCTACTCTGTATTGAGCACTCTTTTAAGAATAGTATTTTTGGCTATTCCAATTTATTCCGTATACACAAATCCTATATGTGGATATATATATATATATATATATATATATATATATATATATATATATATATATTGAAAGATTTTGAAAGAGTAGTTTAGCAGGCGCTTTCACAACTTACTGAAATGGACTCAACTCGATGATATCGTCGTCCTCGGCTTTATCACGTTTCCAAGAATTTAATTTCTTCTCTAGTGATCGCTTCCTTTACGATGATGGCGTTGATGACTAAATTCGCCGTCAACGTGCAGGTTCAGGACTAGAAACTTCCGGTTTCAACAAAAATCTGCTCCCGTCATCCATTCCCTATCGCCGTTTGGCTTTGCAAGAGTTGGTTGGAGGAGAAAGAAAATCAGAGTAGGAGAAAAAGGAAGTGACCCACACACCTGATTTCATGACCTTCCTCTGTGGCACATATCGAATGAGAGATGCAGAATCCGGTCATGAAACTGCAACGGACTGTCGCTGGCTCTGTTATAATTTCGAGTGACGCCTTCTGTAGTATGTCCATTATGCGTAGCCCTCTTCATCCGCTCAGATCTGTTATAAATGTCATCCTCTTGTTCTGCCGTTGGGGTCTTTAGGGTTTGGTCGCGCCCTACCAGGATTTTAGAACACCCGACAGCACCATTCGCATTGTGCCAGTCCTTCCACCACGTCAATGAGTGGCCTCGATGACATATGTTTTGAGGTAATAGGTTAGCTGGGAGTTTTTTCTTCTCGACTGGATATCCTACCAAGGCTACCAAGTTCTCATAACTATAAGGAAATGTAATTTTTACGCATTTTCAAGAGCATTTGTGTGAAGTCAGTCTCTCGTTACCCCCACACACACACACACTGCGCGCGTGTGTGTGTTACCGTGTCTCACATTCTTTCTTTTTTTCTTTTTTTTCTGCCGTGTCCTTTCAGAACGTAGAGGATCATGGCTCTCCACATCCTCCTATCCCTTGTAGCTCTCAATAAGTTTCGTCCCTCTGCCACCTCCCCCAGACCATGTTCTGTCATCCACTTGCTCAAGACCGCCAGATATGTCACGCGTTGTTTTCCCTTGTTTCTCTTTCCCTCTATTCGACCTGTGAGTATCAGATTTTCCAAGCCCACCTTTCTCATTTACATGTCCCAGAAATTTCAGCTGCCTCTTTCTAATGTTAAGTATAAACTTCCTTCTTGTTTGCATCCTCTTCAAAACATTATCGTTGCTCACATGCTCAGTCCATGATATCCTCAGCATCCTTCTGTAGAACCATACCTCCTTTGCCTCGAGTATCTTCTTCATCTTTGGGGTGACTGTCCAACACTCGCTGTCGTAAAGGAGGACAGATGCCACGTAGCAGCTCAGTACTCTTTTCTTTGTTACCAAAGAAATCCTCCTGTCTCGTAATAGTCTGCCCAGCTTTTGGAACGAGTCTTTGGCCATCCCAATAGGTCTTCGGATCTCACTTGCCGTCCTCTCTTAAAACGCTACACAGATATTTAAATGTCTACTTGAGTTTAGTGTCCTTGGACCTGTAAATCACATTTTGGGCTTATCCTTTTACTGATGACCATGCATTCTTTACATACTTGCCCTTTAACAAAAATATTCTCGGAATTAATCTCTTCCAGTGCAATCAAATATTTTATGCATTAATGCTTGCATCTCCCGAAAGAAACCTTATCAACCTCATTCAATATTATATATCACATAGGATTCGTTTATCGTTGTAAATCATTTTTTAAAATTATAGGAACTGAATAAAACAGTTATTCATTTAAAGTTTTATCTCGGTTTTATGGCTTTTAGCTTATTATTATTTCTTTTATTATTTCCTTCCCTTTTCAGTAAAATGTGTGGCCAGGCTCGCGTCTTTTAAAAGTTAAACCGGAAACGGAAGTGTTCTCTGCTGGACGGAAGTTGTTATCAAAACATCAATGATATACTTGTTTCGTCAAACACAGTGAGAATCTCAAGAAATTTGGTGAACTTTTTTCCCCGGCGTCAGTTGCACTTGATAAGCAGTGGATTCGTTCATTTGGAAGCAAGAATTCAACGATAGCTGTAATATTAGCACATTTCTTGACGTTTAGTATGCCCTTGTGTATAATACGCACAGCGCACTTTCATTGCTAAACCATATCTCATGACATAATAAAAGCAAATGCTTAAAACGTTTTAAGAAATGAAGTAAAACATGATTTATATAATAGGATTATATATTAATTATAAGAAGGTGGAAACCGTGGTTGTCGGCAAAAGGGGCAAACCAAGTTGCATCTTACATATCGGGGACGTGAAAATCAGAGTTGAGGGAATTTGGCGTAGTTATACAATAATTACTGATACCATTTCATTTTCTTTTCTTCATATTGCGATAGATTATGCACTCCAGATCATGAATATTAACTTTTTTTTAAATTAAATGTCATAAAAACGTAATAGAGATCTAGTTAGCTATGTACATTTATTGTAAGCAAAAAAAAAAAAACTGGCTCATATGACTTGATTTATTAAAATTAAAGGAAAAATTGGAATTGGCGATTTGGAAGTCTTTTTCCACATATTGCGATCTATTAAGCACTCTCGACAACACATTATTTTCTTTTCTTTTATTATTTAAGAATTCATGTCTTATGAGCATATCTTGTTTTGGCTACTGTAGGCGGGGGGCAACTTACAATGAATTTAACCAGCAAACTATATCTTCCCTTATGAAGATTTATAAAGCGTAATGGAGAAAATCAGACATTCATGATTTGGGGTGCCTAATCTGTAGTAATATAAAAGAAAATTGAAAAAGGAATTATTTATGCTTATTTTACAATTCCCTCGGCAATTTAACTATCTAGATAGAACCATAAAATAAAGTAGTAGTAGTAGTAGTAGTAGTAGTAGTAGTAGTAGTAATAATAAAGGAAATACACAGACATGGAGATGGAAATAGAAAAAAAGGCACTTAAAAACTGAAACTGTTTCTGTTGTGGTTGGAGCTTTGGGTCTGATAAAGAAAGAAACTCAAGAACAAATCAACAAAATCCATGGCGCACCATTTCTCCAGGAAATAAAAAAAAAGTATTAATAGTTCTAACAAGCACAGCCGCTATTCTGGGAAGAAATTTGGCCATTTCATTTTTTTTATTATTATTATTGTTTAATGGCTGTTATTTGTTTAATTAAATCGAAACAACAAAATTTCACATCCTTCGCTTGTCCTAAGTCATTGGTCATGGCCCGGCATTCAGTTATGAAACAAATGCAGGTCAAAAAGAATTTTCTTTTTAATAATAATAATAATAATAATAATAATAATAATAATAATGAGGAAACTGAAAGAAATTGGTATAAACGCCACCCAGACCTGGTTACGGAGATAGGACTTGTAACAATTCTATGGGACTACACAATACACACTGACAGAACAATCAAAGTCAACCGCCCAGATATTGTTATTAAAGACTGCAAACAAAAAGATTGTCTCCTTATTAATATGGTAGTCCCTGTAGACAACAATGTATCTTTAAAAATCTTCAAAAAGCTATCAAAATATAAGGACCTTGAAATCGAAATCTCAAAAATGTGGCACATGGGAACATCAACAATCCCTGTTGTAGTTGGAGCCCTAAGAATGGTTGGAATCCCTGGAAGTCCGTGCCTTAAAGAAATACAAAATGTTGTTCTCACAAGTACAGCCCACATCTTACGAAGGGCTTTATCTATGTAAATTATGTGTTTATTCTTTTTGTTTGATTTTTTTAATTGCTCAGTGAAAAACGTCATGTTGCCATTTCTGACCTTAAGACTCTGGTCGGGACATGGAAAGAAATGAATACACATCAGAAATCAAAGAAAATAAAGTAATAATAATACCGTATTGCGCAGGTCAGACATTGTGATTGTTGATAAAGAAGAAACAACTTTCATTATCACATATTCAGCATCCCCAGAAATAGGAGAGAAGGAAAAATAGGAGAGCTATGATATTTTACAATGGGATGTGTACAAATTGTGGCCAATGAAAAGAGTGGCAATCATTCCTATTTTTACTGGTGCTTTGGGCATCCTAAGTACTGACATCCTGAAATGACTGGAGAAGATTTGAATCAATGTCAAGATTGAATACACAGAAGACTGAATTCCTTGGCATTGTTAGTATAAGCCGATAGGTTCTCGAATTATGATGCAAATATCCCATACCTTAGTCCACTGGTTGTGGGGTCGCTACTTTGGTTCCATCTCCAGAAAATTTTACTGTGTTTGCAGATCATCTGTCAACTGTGTAACTTTTTGAGTAGTAACACGTCTACTTTTCATCTCTCAGTTGCGTCTCTGTCTTTGGACAGAGTACGCTCAGCGGTTTTTCTGCCAAAGGACAAAGGGGCAACTGAGGTAAATAATACTGAGAGGTGTCCAGCCCTGGGGAACAGCTGCCCGAGTCCGCGCCCTCCTATTGCACAAGACGGAGGGATCGGTGCTCGCACCGAGGCCAGCGTAACCGACGGTTGCGGGGACTGAGGGGAATTTTTGTTCCTGTCCCGGGCGTACGCGCTCGGGTCTCCACCTAAAAATAGACCTTGTGTCACATCTCGTCCTCTCGTTCGTGTGAATACCGAGTAAATACCGTATTTGCAGATCACATAATAATCATAATAATTACATTACATAATGATAATATTTAGAAATTACTATATGGGCGTTTTCAGTGTGGGAGGCTCTCCGGGTAAGGACGACCCCACTCTCTAGAATAACAATGTCTTTTTTCCCAATTGTATAATTTCAATAATCTCAATAATGGTTCTAGGACAATTGCGTACCAGACAATTTTGTCCCTAGACAAATGCGTCCCTGAAAAAATGCGTCCTTAGACAAATGCGTCCCTAGACAAATACTTCCCTAGACAAATAAGTCCCTAGACAAATAAGTCCCTGGGTAGTTGCGTACCTCCGATAATTTTTGAAGCATCTAAAGGCAATTAACATACATTTTGAATAAAAGCTTAGGTAGTTATCACGATTTTATAAAAAAAAAGAATAAAAAGAATAAAATCTTTAAAAAATTTCATTTTTGTTTAAAATGCAATGACAGATTAACAATACTGCAAGATCGCTCTACACATCGCCATTATGTTTCTTGTGAGACTGGCAGCTGTAATTTTCCTTGTCCACACATATTTTCCACTATGGTTTGATTTTTGGATCTTAGCCATTGTTTCAAAATAAAGATATAATCTATAAAATCCAGGATCTAATTGATGTTTGTGGTACGCACTGCTGGGAGTGAACTGAAACTGCTTTCTTAATTTTCTCTTACCTTAAAAAAGAATTTTTTCTCTCCTTTTTTTATTTATTGTAACTACCTTTCTGCTTGTTTAGAGTAATTAAAGGCATTGGTGTGCAAATTCTTATATTAAGCAACCCTTTAAAAAACAAATGTTAACTTAAAAAAAAAATTATCAGAGGTACGCAATTATCTCGGAACGGATTTGTCTAAGGACGCAAATGTCCAGAGACGCAACTGTCTGTCCACCCTTAATAATGTACAGAAACTGTTTAACATTTTCAGAGGCAGATCACATTAAGTTCACACAACCAATCCTGTTTACACGATGACTGTTTAGTTTTAATAAAGATTGTTTCTAGGTCTTTTAGATGGAAATAGGAACGAAATACCGAGAGATGAGGTACAAACTCGATCTTTTATGAAATGTTGAACGATTGCAGACCCCGAAGTGTCAGTTCAGCCTCTGCAGATGCTTAAGTTGACCCTCCATAATAAATGAGGGTAAATTTTCTTAACCAAAAGCTCAGCCGTCCGATCTATTTACTCGGCATCGCACTGACATTTAAAGTCATATGTAACGGAATTAGTCTGACAGATAGGTATGACATCTTTTTGAATTGATCTCAGTATGGATCGAGAAGAGAATATGATACGGGAATAAGCCGAGACAATTTGCGTTCTTCGCCGCTAAAAAGCTTTATAATTATAATGATTATTTGATTTGAGATCCGCTTCAAATCTTAGATGTTTCCGCTGGGAGGTAATAGTCGCGTATCTCAGCTCGTAATCGCAGTTGAGAGACGCAACACTTTTCTCGGCGGATGAGCTGTTCCAAGCAGCGCCGCCAACATCGTACCCACTCCCCACAAATCAAGAAGAAGAAGAAGAGGAGGAAGAAGAATAGACAAGATAATGTGTCATGAAAATTAAAAAAAAGATGTGGAAATAAAATGATTGGTAAATTTTTGCAAAAGCAGCAGCAGAAGAAGAAGATGATGATGATGATGATGATGAAGAAGAAGAAAAGAAGATGATGATGATGAGGATGATGACAAAGAAGAAGAAAAAAAGAAGCAGAAGGAGAAGAGGGTGACGAAGAAGAAGATGAATATGATGATGAAGAAGAAGAAGAAGAAGAAGAAGAAGAAATAGATGATGATGAGGAGGAGGAGAAAGAAGAAGAAAAAGATGATGATGATAATGATGAAGATGCTGATGATGATGATGATGATGAAGAAGAAGAAGAAGAAGAAGAAGAAGAAGAAGAAGAAAAATAGACAAGATGATATATTATGAAAATTAGAAATATAAAGTAAAGAAAGAAAATGAATGGAAAATTTAGAAGAACAACAACAAGAAGTAAAAGACGAAGAAGGTAAAGAAGAAGATGAAAGTGAAGAAGAAGAAAAGGAAGAAGAAGATGATGATGATGATCATGATCATGATCATGAAGTAGAAAAAGAAAAAGAAGAAGAAAGTGAAGAGTGTGAAGAAGAAGATGAAAATGATGATGATGAAGATGATGAAGAAGAAGAAGAAGAAGAAGAAAAATAGACAAGATGATATGGTATGAAAATTAAAAATATAAAGTAAGGAAAGAAAATGAATGGAAAATTTAGAAGAAGAAGAAGAAGGAGAAGAATAAGAAGAAGAAGAAGAAGAAGAAGAAGAAGAAGAAGAAGAAGAAGAAGAAGGAGAAGAAGAAGAAGAAGAAAATGTACAAGCTTATGTGGAATTAAAATTAAACATAAAAAAGGAAGAAAGAAAATAAATTTTAATTTAGCAAGAAGAAGAAGAGGAAAAATAAGGAAAAAGACAACATAGGGAAGAATGAAAATAAAAAAAATTAAAAACAGATGAGGAAAGAATAATAATATATTATAGGCAGGACTTCCTCAGTCACGAGGATACTCATAATGAACATATGTTATGCCATCAGTTCGGTGAAGGTGACTCATCAGATTGATTGAAAGAACCTTTAATGCAAGATTTATTGGGAAAAACAAAAAACGGTAAGCAAGTTTTCATAAGTGGGTCACAAGATTTTGGTTCAACGCGGAGAGGAGAGGACAGTATTTTGAAACAGCGCTTTAAAGAAGATAAGAAAAGTGGGTGGGGTGGGGGATAAGAAGATGAAATTTAGCAGCCAGTTCCGGGTTTAATATTGCGTGAACTTAAGTAAAACGTCTTCATCCCAGGAAACTGGGTCCAGTTATCTCACAGATTAGGATCTGCCTGTGAGTGAAACTTGAAGGTAACTGTCCTCAATGGTACGTGGGTGGCAATAAATCTGGTGGATATATTTCTAAAATAGATTAAATAAAACAGATTTTAGGTCATCGAAAAGGAGGGTAAGTCCAGTAGGGATTTAAAAAAATATATATATAAGCCATAAACACGTATGTAGAGTTTGAATATCTGAAGACAGACTTACTGGAATTTAACTATTGACTGATTTTGAAAGAAACTAAAACGAAAACACTGTTGTGTTGCTATGTAACGAGTGCACGGGTAAAGTAGCAGTTATCAGTGCTGAAAGTGGTACCGGCGAGCCGGGTTCAAATCCCAGACTAGTCAGTTGAGTTCACTTTCGCTCAAAGGCTCATGGGAAAGAAATGAATCCATTTCTTATCTCTCCAGCCATGGGTTAAATAATCAGTTAGATTGTGTTCTCACGATATGGGTGGCAATCAGAAGGAACTCTATGAAGTCCAAATCGCAGAGAAGGCATCGGGAAACAACTTCGCCATTTTTCAGAAGACTATTTGTCAATTCACAAATGATAAAGAAAAGGAATGCGTGGAGAGCCATGATCCCCTACGTCCTGAAGAGGCATAGCAGTAAAAAGAAAAAGAAGCTATTTAATATCTGTACTTGGCATTTCTTCGGCGATGAAGGTACGGCGGAGTAATGGTTAGCGGCTCGGACTAGAGGAATCGGAGAGCCGAGTGTGAATTCCATTTGAGACAATTACATTCATTTATGTTTTTATATTATTCGGAAAGGTATGAATCAATCTATTCTCTCACCCATGGGTAAATATTAGGGCTGACTAGGCTCTTCAGCCTTAGGTGGCAACCAGTCTAGGAGAAGGAGAACTCTGAATTTGAAACCTCGAATTATAGGTAAATAGGAAGGGTAGACTGGATCTCCAGCCTTGAATATTAACCCGTCAATGAGAAGGAGAATTCTGAATTCAAAACATACAACTGTGTATAAGTAGTAGGGCAGACTAAGGTCTTCAGCCTTAGGTGGTAACCGGTCTATGAGAAGGACACATATGAATTCGAAACCTCCAACTGTGAATAAATAGTAGGGAAGACTCGGCTTTTCAGCCTTGAGTGATAACCAGTCTATGAGAAAGATAATTCTGAATTCGAAAGATACAATTGTAGATAAGTAGTAGGGCAGACTGAGCTCTTCAGCTTTGGGTGGTAAAGGACAACTATGAATTCAAAATCGCATGTAGGCCCGGCGATGCACATACTCTGCAGCCAATCAAAGGATCATGGAGTTTACAATGACTCTATATTCCCGATTGGTTCTTCATAAATGGAGATAAGATCTGAGGTGACAAATGTTATGTAACAGATGTGCGGACAACAGAAACGTTATCGACGCTGAACAGTTGCTTTCACTTTCGCAAAAAATACCTATATGAAACGCATGAATTTATTCTACCGCCAGCTATGGGTAAAATAGTGGGTTAGACTGAATTCCCTAGACTTGTGTGACAAGTAGTTTAAGAGAAGGTAAAACTGTGAATTTCAAACCATTGAGAAGAAATCAGGAGACCGCTTTAACTCGCAGGTTATAAACAAAAGGAATGTGTGGAGAGCCATAATCGTTTGTGTCCTGTTGAGACATAGGATTAAAAAAAAAACTATTATTTAATGTCTATTCTTGTATTTAGGAGGATCTTTAGGGGACAATTTCTCCATAGATAACAAAAAGGCTTGAAACGTGTTGAAGAGTGATTGTCCTTCTGATAAATGTTATTATATAATAGTTACACTAGCCATTATAAGAGATCGGAATTGGGGTGCCGAGTTCAAATTCCTACCTACTCAGTTGATTTGCACCTATAGGAACTATATCTTCCCTTTCCAGCTATGGGTTAAATATAAGAGTAGAGTGGGCTCCCTAAACATGAGTGGCAAACAGCTTAGAAGAAGGTAACACTCTGAACTCTAAACCGCGAAAAGGCATCGGACATCATATTTTCACAAGACTGTATGGCAATTCGCAGTTAATAAAGTTAATAAATGTGACAAGGTTAGAAGTGGCCAAAAATAGAGCCAGAATCAATTGGTTAATAGACAACCTGGCAAGGTTGAGACAAGAGGTAATTAATAATACAGAAACTGTAATGATTGAATTACAGGAAATGAGCGGATTCATGCAAAAATATTTCCAGCTGATGACAATTACGAATAAGGTACGACAAACTAGTCAGTCGTTGACGACCTTGCTGGAACATGTGAGAGCGCAATTAGACATGCTGTCATTAGGACACCTCTCCCCAAGCATAGTAAACCCGGGTCACCTAAGGGAAGCGCTACTCGGAATACAGGCCGAGTTACCCCACCATTTAAGGCTGCCAGTGGACCCCACCAAAGAATTGTGGAAGTATTATAATGCACTAGGATGTGTGACCTTGTTAGAAAATAGGCGACTATTGGTTGTGATATCTGTTCCGTTGTTAGATAGCGAGAGTATATTCGAGATATACCAGGTTATAAACTTACCCATTCCCTACCCCAGAAGAGATCAAGGTTTGGGAATGATAGCAAGGTACAAGGTGGAAGCAGACTACATAGCTTTAAATTCGGGGAGAACGAAATTCATGTTGCTATCAGCTGAAGAAGCTGGAAGGTGTAGAGATGATGCCCTAGGGACTTGTACCTCGTTAAGCCCTATCTATAAAACTGGTAACCGCAGAATGTGCATACTAGAATTGTTTGAAGGAAAGAGGGAAGGAATCAAAAGAACCTGCCAAGTGGAGGTATTAACAAACACGGCATTACCACAAGCTATCAGTGTTTCAGACGGGGTGTGGGCAGTAGCCACACAGAAACCTATCAGCTTGTCTAGGGTATGTGGGGGAGAGTCCACAAGGACATTAAGAATAAGGCCACCGTTATCCCTGTTAAAGCTACCCATGGGATGTTCGGCGGTTGGGATATCCATTTCCCTACCCCCCTATTACCAGGAAGAAGAAAGATATGAAGAGAAAGATTCAATCATAGAGATGATTGGTAGAGGCTTAGTCAATTGTACAGAATTGTGGGAGCCGATAGTGAAGGGATTCTCTAACGTTACCTTAGATAAAATGCCAGTAATAATGAAGCCGATAGAAAAGATCGATATGGATCAATTGAGAGACAAGTTAAGTGCGTTGGGAAACGAAGGTGTGGCTTGGGAAGACGATGAGCAGATCGCGATAAGTTGGTCAATAGTGATGGGTACATTCCTAGTTATAGCCATCGGGGGTGTATTAATATGGAAGGTTAAGAGTAAGAGGAGATTAGCGAACGACAATCTAATGAGCATGCAGCAACTCGAGAGGGAAATACCGAGCAGTGTTCCTTACTCAGACGGGACTGGCGAAGAAATTGCTGAAAGACCAACGGAGGAGGCTGGCGTGAAACCACCACGTGCGGCGGAAAAACCTCCCAGAGCGGAGAGGAAAACATTGACCAAGAAGAACAAACCATAGTAACCACATCTGCACCCACAGACACGCGCACATATTACCTTTGCATGAAAAAAAAAAAAAAATGAAAAGAACATTACATTGCATGTAGAACAAAAGAAGATGAAAAGAACCTGACATTGCATGTAGAACAAAAGAAGATGAAAAGAACGTTACATTGCATGTAGAACAAAAGAAGATGAAAAGAACATTACTTTTGCATGTAGAACAAAAGAAGATGAAAAGAACATTACATTGCATGTATAACAAAAGAAGATGAGAAGAACAATACCCTTGCATGTAGAACAGAAGAAGATGAAAAAGAACTTTACATTTGCATGTAGAACAAAAAGAAGTTGGAAGAGAACATTACACTGCATGTAAGAAAATAGTATAGAATTGCATGAGACAAATGCATGGTGCATGTTAAATGATGTAATTGGGTTTAGGTGTCATTTACGGGTAAATGACAAATCGTTTAGGGGAGGATTGTGGCACCATGCATAAGTTGGCAGGCTGAAAAGAAATATTCATAAATATATGATTTGTTTTTTACGGTTTGTCAACCATTTGATAATTATTTAGAGCTGAAAAATATTTGGGTTTTGAGAATAATTCTTTAATTTCGTTCAAGCGATCTGGGAGAAAGAAAGAGAAGAAGAAGAAAAAGAAAGAAAAAAAAATATAATACGAAAACCAGGTCATAGTCGAACACACACACACTCGATTGATACATAACAGATGTTGGAAGGTATCCCGGTCAAACACCTGACCTACTTCCGTGTCCACGAAAAATGGAAGTTTGTTATCAATTAGGTTGAAGAAATAAAGTTTAGAGACAATGGAAAAAAATATTATAGGTAACAGGTGGGAAGTTTATCTAAGGATATGCAGGCAAACCATTAATACGAAAACCCAGACCATTCCAGAATTGAAAATAAAGCCACACAAGAATGATGTTGGCTGAAAATGTTTTTTGAGATAATGAAAAATTTTATTATCAGGCCTTTGGCCGCGAAAGAAAAAGTGAAGTATTTTTATTAGTTCACGAAAACGTCACCAAGTCTGAGAAATCCCTTTCTTAGATCGTATCCAATTAGCAATAAACTGTTTGACAGATACCGCGTGTAAAAGAGGCCGAGAGCGTCATTTCGGTCACGTACGAAAAGGGCAATTTAAATTTTTGTTTCTTTAAGCAAGGTGTTTCTTCCCCCAGAACAAAGCCACGGATTGTCCACGCCCGATTAAAGACGTCACGAAGGAAGGAGGAAAGATTTCGACCAGAGCCTCATTGGCCGAAGGCGGTCACATGATACATGAAGGAGGAGGAAAGACACCCGACCAGGACCCCATTGGCCGAGAGCGGTCACATGACATACGAAGGAGCGGGGAAGCGGGTATACGCCCCCAGAGGCACAGTAAGGGAGTAGGAGTGAAAGTAAGTTACCGAAAATGGAAAATCCCTAATCAGAAATAAGAAGGGTGGATACGTATTTAGAATTATCAAGAAAACCCTGGCGCCGACAGACCCACCCCAGTTTTTTGACTGCATCAATAAAAGCGGGACCCCAACCGACAGAAATCAGAGTTGCGCCGCGGACGGCGAGGGAGTTTGAGCGCGGGCGGCGGGCCCGGTTCATTCGCCCCCTTGCGGGCAAGAGAAGCCGAAGTGAAGCAGCCCGTTTGGCCTAAGTGAAGAATTTGGAATCAGAGCAAGCCGAAGAGAAGAAGTTAATTCGCGCACTGACGGCGGGATGAGTGACCAATAATTCAGACTCTGAAGAGAGAAGAGTTTGCGCCGCGGACGGCGAGAGAGATCAGCCGTGAACGACCAGCAGAGATCAGCCGTGAACGACAGGCAGAGTTTAGTTGCAGCCACGGACGGCGAGAGAGATCAGCCGTGAACGACAGGCAGAGAGTTTGCGCCGCGGACGGCGAGAGAGATCAGCCGTGAACGACAAGTAAAGATCAGCGCCCAGTGTTGAAACCAAACCACACCCCGAAATGCAAATTTCTAGAGAGCAGGCAACTCGAAGCCTTAAAGTTGCTTGGTAGAAGCGTGGTGCCACAGTCCACAGAACGGGTCGGGAGGTAGGAATAATCTTGTGTAACGAGCAATTAGATATAAAAATGTGTTACCTTTTTCATCAATAATTTTGACCTTGTGAGTTTTTATTTTTCTTGTGTGTTATCACCCCCGTTGGACTCAGCTTGCATACGGCCCAATCCCTGTTTGATCCCGTCTGTCTAAGATCTAATCACAGCGTGGGTAGGCAGACCGGAGATCAGTGCAGTT
Source organism: Acanthosepion pharaonis (assembly GCA_903632075.3). NCBI lineage: Eukaryota > Metazoa > Mollusca > Cephalopoda > Sepiida > Sepiidae > Acanthosepion > Acanthosepion pharaonis. The sequence continues at coordinate 952,693 of CAHIKZ030005609.1, forward strand.
ACCCTGGTAACCAGGCGTTGGAAGCGGGTTGGGAACGACGAGGCTGGTATTCATCTAACCAAAGGGTTAGAACGTCACACTTGGAGCAGCGAGGAGCGAACAGCTGGCGCCGCGAACGGGATCGAACGACACAGTCGACGCTGCGACCAGGGGCGACGACGTCACAACAGTCAAAAACAGCCGAAAATTCTGGACCAGATTATGAGGAAAGGAAGTTGGAGAATCTAATACTTATCAGGCGTATCAAAGAAAGCAGAAGAAAGCATTAAAGCTTGAATAAACGGAAGTACAAAAAAAGAAGAATCGAAAGGGAGTATTGCTAAAAGTAATAAAAACCAGCAAGCTGTGGAGACCCATGACCCGCTCCAATTTAACAAAAGAGAGACAGCTTGCTTTCCTGCAATTGATGTAGTCAGGATTTGACTTTCACACTCTCTATCTCCCATTATGGCTAGAAGAGAAAATAATATCAGTTAATTATATGCCATGCGTGATATACGCTTAGGCGATCATGTATCTTTCGATACATGAATGACGAGACAGATTTTTTTCCCCGCAGTAGGCTGACATTTCTTTCTGCGGTAGACCAGTTGCCATCCAAGGCTATAGAAGCCGGTTTGTCCTGCTATTTACCAATAGCTCTGAGAAGAAATGCATTCATGTCTTTCCCAAGTGTATTAGCACATAAGTGAATATAATGGATTCCACTAGAATTCGAACTCGGCTGTTCGATTCCTCAATTGGAGGGTTCAAAACGTTGACATTCCATACCACTTCAAATAAAAGGTTAGGAAGGAAACCGAAATGGAAAGAGTGATGGCAGCTACTGGACTTGGGAAAGCTGTTTTTCAAAAGAATTGCTTTAAGAGAAAGATTTTATAAATTTCAAACGACAGAAGTACTGGCTGCTGAGGCAATGATTTTCCAAATGTTTCCTGGGGGGGGGGGCTAATATTACCAGTACCATTACTTTTTAAAAAGCATTTCTCCTTAAGCAAGTTGGGTGTGCCATTAGTATACGCAAGGGGTTACATAGAGTGAAAGTAAGGCTAAAGAGGGGGGGTGAGGAAAGGATAAAGATATGGACAGGGGGGATCAAGGTTAAGGCATCGGAAGATGTCGATTGACATTACATTTAAATTTTTGAAGATTATAACTATCAGTGAACCTCGAAATGGTGTAATGGTTAACATGTTTGTTTCGCTAGGACAATTACGACTGAGTTGTGAGTTCGATCTTCAGTGGGTGCCCAATACATTCGGCCTTGTGCCACACCTAAGATACGCTTAGAAAATCATCATTTGGACACCTTGACGTGGTGTAATATTTAGCAAGCTTGTCTCACTAGACTAATTAAGACTGAGTAGTGAGTTCTATCTTCAGTGGGTGCCCTATATTTTCGGCCTTGTGCCACATTGAAGCTACGTTTAAAAAATCGCCATATGATGTTCTATTTTAGGTAGAACCTTTAGGGTTGAACATTACCTGCAATATATTCTAAATCTTATACATTTGATTTCTACTTATGGTTATCTTTAATTTGCTTGTTATAGCTTCGGCCGTTGTACTCTTCGTCCTTCTCCGGGTGTCTGTTCTATTTTTTCGCCTTCTGGAAATTTCGAATCGAGCCATTTTCAAATCTTATGGATGTAATTCTTCTCATTTCTCTGTCGGCTTATGGCCACACATAAACCGTACGATCACCGAAGTTAAGCAACGTCGTGTCTGTTCATTACTTAAAATGGTGACCGCTTGGGTGTACCAAATACTGTAAGCTTGGATATGTAATTTGTGTAAAGGATAAGGGTTAGAGATCATTAATCGGAAAACCGGGTCCCAATTCTCCTTGGATTTCTTATATTCAATTATGCGCAAAGGGAAAGGTAAGAATACATCAATTCTCCCTAGATATGGGTTAATTAGTAAAATTTGTATAAAAGGTAATTATTATGTCCACCTACCAAAACAAAGTAAAATACAATCTAAAAATACGGTTTGGTAAGGCGTAGAAAAGGAATCAATCTACTTTGAACTTTAGTAATGGTCTCGAAAGGATTTAAATAAATAAAATTCAATTCACATGGGAAAAGGCAACAAAAATATCTAGAGTAGTTCTTTACCGAGAAAGTTAAAAAAAATACCAACTTTGCGGAAAAAGATCATTGAAATTTGATATCACTCAATCATTATTATCTCAAAAAATAAATGCTTACAATCTAAAATATTTTTTAGCTTTAAATATTCTTCAAAGCCGTAGAAAACGAATCAGACACTGACTTTTTTCTGGATTACAACCTTATCACGCTGAAACACTTATTCCCGTACGATAACCAAAGATAAACAACATCAAGGCTGGCCAGTACTTAAATGAGTATCAGATGCTGTAAGCTTGGATGTGCGGGTGGTGTAATTGATAATGGCTCAGAATTGTTAATCAGAGAGCTGAGTTCTAATGCCAGTTGAGTGCATTATATTAATTTCTTGTGGTGTCCTCCCTCTAAAAAGTCTATGTTGGACTCTTCCACCTACTATAAGAATAGTAGGAGAGAAGGCCTTGGGGGGAACAGTGCTGTTCAACTGCCGAACTCTTTGCCTTGAGCGGAGTGGAACCCGGACGAGACTTTGCCGAAGGGCAAAGTTTGGTCCGCGGAGGTAGACAGGCCCTGAAACCGTTTATACGGGTTCTAAGGGAATGTTTTTGGCTGATCCTACGGGCTCGGAGAATCCACGGTAAACTCGGCCTTGTGCCACATACATCCCTCGTGGTGGTGGTGGGGGGGCTGTTAAATATTAACAGTCAAACAGATTGAACGCTGGGTCAACCGACATACACTCACTAGTCGTGTAATACTCTTCTGTTGTACTTTGTGTTTAATATATGATATATTTGTAACGTTTTGTTATTTCTTTAACCATTTACTTGGGTCACAACATAACTCATGACCAAATACTCTTTGAAAAGGTATAAGTCCACATCTTCTCGCCCCAGAAACTATTTTCTGGCTTTAAATAACCTACAAAGGTTGATAAACAGTAAGAAACGAGTCAATCAATCACTTCTTCTTACCTACAAAGGCTCTGGAATATAAATGTCTAGAAACTACCGGTGACCAAAAAGTGAGGAGTCAGTTTATATAATAATTGCAATATAGAATTGATCCCCCACATTATATCCACATCATCATTTCTTTTTTATCAACTTTCGACTAGGTACGGGTTATGGTTATGTCACTTTTCTCTGTGCCGCTAAACAAGAATATATAAATCTCAATGCTTATCCCAGGGACTGAACTCACGACCTCAAGATAGACTCTATACCTGAAGCTAATCAGATGATATATGATCTCGTGCTATCGGAATCGCAGAATTTTCAATAAAATTTCCAATTTCTTAACTAATTGCCGACATGAATTTTACCAAAGTGATTAAAGCACTTTTCGGACGGTTAAAAGGGCAATATACAGTTTATTCTAATGACATTGAGCAAGGCAAGAACTCATGATTCCCTGCACTCTGTACCATTGCCAGATAACCGGTCAATAAAGTCTTGTCTCTGGTAGGGTAAGATAGTTGACAGAGGAAGTAAAATAGAGAGAAAAGACCCTGGAAAATTAATCCCCCATAATTACTGCCCAGGTAGAGATTATTTTTACAAATATTTTCAAACATTTTAGGTACTAGTTCACACACACACACACACACACACACACACACACACACACATATATATATATATATATATATATATATATATATATATATAATACTAATGTTTACCCGATTCAAGGCCAAAGATCCACGCAAGGTATAGGGTTAATGTGTGGTGTTGCACAAATGCAAGAAACGACAAGAAGAACTAAACTTCATGGGGTTATGCAGCAAATGAGACAGCTAGACTTGAAGAGGTCAAGAATGTAGTGGTATATATATATATATATATATATATATATATATATTCATAAAAAATATGCGTCCTCTGACAGGAATCGAAACCGTATTCTATATGGAACCGTCATATAGCCTGACGTGCTTTACTGATTTAGCCACAGAGGAGCGTTTCGGTCGATTTTTCTGCTTTTAAACCACAATTCTCCATGATTTTCTCTCGTACATTCATATCTGCTCGATGCGTATCCAAATGTAAACAAATGACGTCGCACATAATGAAATGGACAAAGTCCGACAATTATTGTAAGACATTTTTATATAGAATATACATAGTACAGATAATCGATCCGTTGGTATATAATCCGGGTGGATCCTAGTAATATTAATTATTAGAACTGATCCACAAAGAGCTCGATGCCTTTTTTAGAACAGACCATGTGTATTTTTGCAGCAAAAAAACAAAAATTACCTCAACGTGGGAATAGTCTATTTCAAGCAGTTCTGTAGGCAGCTATCATCAGCCCCTACGCCACATAGTAGGAACTGATATTAAATTGCAAACAATGAAAGTTCCTGGCCATAAATAAACTCCAACCGCAGACCGCTTCCCCGGTGATAAGATAACTTACGCCACCAGCAATCGCTAACACAAACCCATTCTCATTAACAAGGCGCCTACCAGAGGAGGACTGATACTGAAAATAAATTTTAGACAATACTCCGAGACAGACACTTAGGGGCTGATGATAGCCACCTACAGAACAGTTTGAAATAGACTATACCATGTTAAGGTAATTTTTCTATTGTTGTAATATATATATATATATATATATATATATATATATATATATATATATATATATATATATACTGAGTGTAACAGTAAATCGTGTTACAGCATAATTGTCCATTCCACAAAATGTTTAATATTTAAAAAAAAAACAACTAAACTAAACTAAGTTCCTTTTTTCTATATGTTAAGATAAGACATTTAGCCAACTTGACATCATTTGTCCTTTGAGTTATTGAGCTAGAGAGAGAATATGTTAAAATCATTTTGTGGCAGCCCCACTGTCTTCCTAACTGGGCAATGGTGGAATGAAAAGGTCATTCAGGCCTTCAGTAATGGTACCAAAATTCATACTTGGATTCCATCTTGAAGATCCATCAGGAGAACGGTGAATAAATTTTTTAAAAAAAAGAGGGAATAGTAGAGAAGAAAACTGAATTATGATGTCACAACAGGAAGAGGAATCCTAATTTCAACTTCGAGCTAAAGAGATCAATTAGAAAAGATCCAACTCAATCCATAAGGTGCTTGGTACGTGAGAGAGGAGTTTCATCTCTGACAGTCCAAAGAGCAATGAAAAAAGACTTGAAAATGAAATCGTACGTGAAACCTGCGAGGTACCTTCTTACTCCAAGACAGAAAGTTAGAAGTTTAGAGAGGACGAAGATCATCTTGAATAAGTTGGAAAATGATTCTGGAATAATATATATATATATATATATATGTGTGTGTGTGTGTGTGTGTGTGTGAGAGAGAGAGAGAGAGAGAGAGAGCTTCCGATCCTAATTAATGATGAACATGACCGATTTCATCACGATTTTTTTGTTAAGCTTGGAGAGAAATTATACATTTCTTATTGCTCAACGTAGAGATCAATAGTCCTATAAAAACCTCGGAGAATTCCAGTAAAATATCTTTTACAATTTTATGACACAGCGATTGAAATCTTAATCTAACAATTGGATAATTTTGCTGTTACACGGCTTGGAAAATTTTGCTGTTACACCCGGTATAAGAGAAAGTTTAATGGGTCCATCCACAGTGAATTTGGTTCTGCTAGACACCTCTGCGTGACAGAGTAGATGGCACACTTGTCCAAAAGCGCCTCCCTCTCGGCTCAAAGGAGACTGAGATAGGCGAGATCTGGTAAACCCGGCTGCATCGAGCTGTCGGATGCTTAATGTCAAGGTTCTTCTTGGTTACGCCAGCCCGACTGGTGCAGCCCTCTTCTGTTGGTTTGGTTGTTGTGGTCGTGTAAATAGCCTATTCTGCCGTTGGGGCCTCCGGGATCTTGGTCGCATTCATTCTGGTCCCTTCTTCTCGACCTTACCGCCGTAGTTGGCCCTCTACCATGACAAGGAACGACTATATATTTTTTACACTGTATGTCGGAGTGAACAGTTCGTTATTAAATGCATGATTTTTTACATACTTTTTCGTGCAATCATCAGGCGGTCGTTATATGTTATGTGTTAAATGGGAAGGCATGCCCAAGATGGTACAAGTGTAGCCAATGCGTGCACACAAACTAAGGTATATATATATATATATATATATATATATATATATATATATATGAATGTGGACACTGAGTTCAGCATCAAGTAGTTTCAGAGACTATATTTTGAGTAGTAGCTTGGCAATTTATATATGCTAGCCATTGAAGAATTATGGGTAGTCAGGTGACTTATTTGTGGTTTATTACGTTACCCTAACGCCTATGGGGCGACATTTAAACTAGCTCCTGCGGAGGGTTCTTGATTAGGTCTTCATCACAATAGTTAGGGAGGAGTAGATGCGATGGGCAACAATAAACTACAGAAGAACTCAAAATTGATCGCTGCATTTAAGTATTGGCTATATATAATATGGCCTTTTAAAAATTCAACGGTAGTTCTTATGCCGCCATTTCAGGATAGCGGGTCCGGATCCAGCCCAAAATATTTTTAATTTGCTCACAGATTTGGCCTGATTCGAAAAATTATAGGGTACAATTGTCAGCGATTGCGTCCAGCAGGAAAGAATTGGAAAAAAGGAACTCAGTATAATATAGTTTAGCTGTTTTTTTTTAGATATTAAACATTTTGTGGGATGACACTTATTGTTGACTTCAATGTTCACTTTTATATTTATATTTACATACGCTTTATCTCTGATATTGAGCACTTCATCTCATAAATATAGGACACTTTAAAACTATATTTCTTCATATATATATATATATATATATATATATATATATATATATATATATATATATATATAGCATGAAACAGACTGTCGCCTCTAAGTGTTGACTTCTATGTTCACTTTTATATTTACACACACACTATCTCTGATATTGAGCACTTTATCCCATAAATATAGCACATCTTAAGACTATATTTCTTTATATATATATATATATATATATATATATATATATATATATATATACAGAGGCTGCAATGGATATAAATTGTCGTCTAAATTACGCAAAATGAAATTAATACTGTCATATACTGTTAGCAGATATAACGAACAAATTTACACAAAAATATCTTGAAATACTACTCAAGAGTAAATTTTTTCAATAAAATCCCCATTGGCTTCAACCATGGCCTCCAGACAACTTCGGAATATCCTGCAATTCTTCTGGACGCTCTAAAATTGATCATGTGAAAAATTTCACTACATTGAATAGTAGTAGGAATGTTCGCCTTTTACCCGGTTCACTCTCCTTCTCTGTCATTTGAGTAAAATTTGAGGTTTATTCTTTGTTTACTGTTGGGTTTTTTGGTTCTTTCTAAAGTCTACTTCAACTCTATACTTCTAACGTCTCCGCCTAAACTCTGAAATGTTATTTACTATTTATTGATTTTTCCTCAGTAGGAATAGATATGTTTTCCTATTGTCCGGTTCACAGCCTCCCCTATCTTTTGAACAGGAATAGAAGTTTATCCGTTGTTTCCTATTCAAGATTGTGTTTCCACTTACTTGTTAGATATTCTCATTCTCTTTCAATTCCAGTAACCCCGTTGCATCTTAGTGGCGTTATTGCCTTCCTTAAGATAATTGATTTAAAAAAAAGAAAAAGAAAGCGTTCTTTCCAACATTGTTACGTTCTCCTGTATATTTTGTTTTATAAATGTATTTAGATATGGCGTTAGATATGGAAGAAAACATTCACAATTTCACAGATATTAGTGACCGCATTTGGATACAAATATTTTTAAGTTTATACGGGGTGCTGAAATATTCTCGGCCGGTTCAGTTTCGAAATGGCCAAACATCAGATTCTACGAAGAAAGTTCATCTTGAAAAAGTTGAACCCTTTTTAACACTACGTTGTCTAAATCTCTCCACTAATATCTTGTCTAGACATGACCCCCATCGATTAGAGTTACAAGATCTGTACAAGAAAGTATTACTGACTACCTCTGAGTAGGAGTACACACGCACACACAGATAGATAGATAGATAGATATATAGATAGATAGATAGATAGATAGATAGATAGATGTGAATACAATGTGATAGATAGATATGAACAGACTGAGATAGATAGATAGATAGATAGATAGATAGATAGAGTTCAGTATTGGTACCATAATCAAACTTTATATTTCTAAAAACACTCGATTCAGAGCCCTTTTTTCTAATGACAAATGATAAATTTTAACCAATATATGCAATATATATATATATATATGTGTGTGTGTGTGTGTGTGTGTGTTCAAGCCCTGTCGCAGAGGACATTTTGTTTATCGAACTCACGAATGTACAGTAAAAGTGAATCCTGGTTGAGTGCTGGCATAGACATTTTGATCTTATTCAAAGTGTACAGATAATACATGGATCCCAGACAAGAGACTGGGAAGCGATATTTCCATCCCATGTAGAGAGCACAGATACTGTACTGATCTTAGGCAGAAGCCTGGGAAGTGATATTTCAATCGTATACACAGTGCACAAATGCGACACAAATTTTAGAGGCTTGGAAAGCGATGTTTCCATCCTGTGCAGATGACACAGATACTACACTGATGCTTGACACATGCCTCATTCTATAAAGTGCACAGATACGACACTGATCCTAGGCTGAGGGCTGGAATGTGATATTTCAATCGTATACACAATGCACAGATACTACACTGATCATAAAATGTAGGGAAGCGATATTTCCCTCTTATGCAGAAGGCAGATTCTACACTTATCCTGGGTAGAGGCCTGGGAAGCAATATTTCATTCTATACAATGCGCAGTTACTACACTGATCCTAGGCAAAACAACGGGGAGTAATATTTCAGTAATATAGAGAGTGCACAGATACTACCTTAGTCATCTTAGATGACTGCGAATCCGATGTAGAGTTCATAGTTACAGCAGAGATATTAGGCAGAGGGATGAAATCGATATTTCCGCCCTACGCAGATTGCACAGATACTACACTGAGCCTAGACAGACGAATAGGAAAGGATATTTCAATCCTATATAGAGTGCACAGATACTGAACTATTATTACAGTGTAGGGAAGTGATGTTTCAAGCCTAAGCGGAGTGCACAGATACAAAACTGATCCTTAGGAAAAGGCTAGGAATCGATATTTCTATGCTATGCAGAGTGCACAGATACTAAACTGATCCTACGTAAAGGCATTGGGAGCGATATTTCAATTCTATATTGAGCGAATGTATACTACACTGATCTTGTGAATCATATTTCCATTCTATGCAGAGTGCACAGATACTAAATTGATCTTAGTAAAACGGCTGGGAAGCGATATTTAAATCCTTGTCAGAGTGCATAGGTTCTGTACAGATCCTAGGCAGAGGTCCAGAAAATTATATTTCCATCGTATACAGTGTACAGAAACTACACTGATCCTAGAATGAGGGCCTGAAAGCGATAATTTGAGCGTAACGATTCCCGTTCAAATTTCGATCTCTATCTATAAAAGGCAGGATGTGTGTGTGTGTGTGTGTGTGTGTGTGTGTGTGTGTGTGTGTGTGTAACGAATGCACGGCCGCAATTTTCGACGGATTTGCACCAAAATTTACATGCACATGCTCCAAGTTAGCGGGAAGGCCAACACAGACTTTGCATTTCCCAACTCCCATCGATAGTGGAAATAATCGATTTTTTCATGCTTCTACGGCAGTTTTCATGTAGTTTGCGGCCATTTTCTACTGGTCAGAATAGGCAGGAAGATTCTATTGGTCAGCGTGAGAGCCAACAGCTGACTGACACTAGCATGCGAGCACGCAAAAAAATCGATAGCTGCGTTCGTCACAAGTGGGAAAAATTTAAATCTGCATGGCACTTTACGCCAATTGACTCATTCGCTTGCTTAAACTCAATGTTGATTCTGATTCCGCAGAACTGGATTAGGTGTGAAAAAGTATTTGTTGTTAACATTCTTTTTTCATTCGGTTTTTCCAGTTACAGTGATCGTTTTGTGTTCATTTTGTTTAGTTCTTTTTCGTAACAGATTTAATGTTTAGTATAGAGCTTAGAAAAACTTCGCGATGTGAGATAGGCAAGAAGTAAGGCATGTAGTAACATCAACAGTGCAAAGGACACTCTTTTAAAGGCAAGGAAGGGCAAAAATATTTTAAGTCAAATGATAGCGATTGCTGTATGAGTCGTACGATTTTGAATAAAGCACGGGCAACGCCGGGTCATGCTGCTAGTCCATATATAAATATCACTTTATTTTTTACTGGTACTATACTAATAATCATAATACTAAGAAAGCAAATAATTTTTGTTCGCTATGGGTGGTCAGTAACATGATTAGTTGTCAGGAAAAGAGTACCTGACTGACTAAAAGGTTTCTATTTGATCACGAAACTAATCGAATAGTCAATCAAAATGTCCATCATATTTTTTCTGCTTTTTTAAATTTTTTTCTAATGTCTTATTTAATCTTTAATTTATACGCATCGTTAGACAGACTTCAGGGTAGATCTCAATGAGCGTGCTCTAACATGTACATGTGAAAGTAAAAAGAAAACAACCGTATATTACGCTTTGTCAAAAGTCTGTTGAATCCAATTTTACTATATATATATAAATTTGGGTGGGTGGGAGCATCTCGGTGTGGTGTAATGGTTAGCAAACTTGTCTCGCTAGAACAATTAAGACTGAGTGGTGGGTTCGATCCTCACTGACTGCCCCTTACTTTCGGCCTTGTACCACATCCAAGCTATGCTTGGAAAATCTCTACATTTGTCTGTGTGGAGAGTGTAACTGTTTATCGGCACACTCTACAGAAGGCGCAAGAACGAATACGGAACCCATACCTAGTGTCATGTTATAAACTTTTGGGTATCCACAAAAATAATTTTTTTTAAATTTTTTTTTTTTTTTTTTTTTTATATATATTTTTTATATATATATATATATATATATATATATATATTCGTTTTCTGCGGGCTTACCAACACTCGTAAGAATTTATTTTTGTTTTGAGATAAAAATGATGAGCGATACAGTCTTATGGATTCACAAGGATATTTGCGCGTAAGTGAATATAACGAACCCAACTGGAATTGGAACTCGGTTAACAAATCCGAGCTATTATTCATTACACCACGCGGACACCCAATCTTATGTCGCCGTAACAAATAAATGCATATATATATATATATATATATATATATATATATATATATATAAGAGAACATTGAAGTCAGCACTCAGAGGCAACCGGCTGTTTCCTGTTGAACGCAATCATCAAGCCGCGAGTGTTAGATTTTTCCTCGGCTATTTATGTATATGGGTCAGTGGAGCATTGTGGGTAATCTATTCTGGCGGTTATTTTGGCGGGAGTGGCTTGTTTATTTATTTATTTATTTATTTTTTTGGGTTAATTTATTTTACTTGTTTTTCATTTTCATTTTGTGTTATTTATTTTATAACAGAATAGACTACGGTAAGAAATCTAAACATTGGACGAATAAATAGTTTTAATTATCTTCCCAGACCAAATAAAATTACTAAATAAGAGATATATTTTTTACACTACGTTAATAAAACAACGAAAATCGAAAAGAATAAATAATACAAAATGAAAATATGAAAAAGAAAAACAAATAAAATTGTGACGTCGTCCCCCCTGGTCGCAGCGTCGACTGTGTCGTTCGATCCCGTTCGCGACGCCAGCTGCTCGCTCCTCGCTGCTCCAAGTGTGACGTTCTAACCCTTTGGCTAGATGAATACCAGCCTCGTTGTTCCCAACCCGCTTCCAACGCCTGGTTACCAGGGTAACTACACTGATCTCCGGTCTGTCTACCCACGTTGTGATTAGATCTTAGACAGAAGGGATCAAACAGGGATTGGGCCGTATGCAAGCTGAGTCCAACGGGGGTGATAACACACAAGATAAATAAAACTCACAAGGTCAAAAAATATTGAAGAAAAAGGTAACAACTTTTTATATCTAATTGTTCGTTACACCAGATTATTCCTACCTCCCGACCCGTTCTGTGGACCGTGGCACCAAGCTTCTACCATACAACTTTAAGGCTTCGAGTTGCTTGCTCTCTAGAAATTTGCATTTCGGGGTGTGGTTTGGTTTCAACACTGGGCGCTGATCTCTACCTGTCGTTCACGGCTGATTTCTCTCGCCGTCCGTGGCTGCAACTAACTCTCTCTTCAGAGTCTGAATTATTGTTCACTCATCTCTGCCGTCAGTGCGCGAATTAACTCCTTCTCTTCGGCGTCGGTTGGACGAGCTTATTCACTTCGGCTTGGGTTGGACGAATTTCTTCACTTCGACTTGGGTTGGACGAATTTCTCACTTCGACTTGGGTTGGACGAATTTCTCACTTCGACTTGGGTTGGACGAATTTCTCTTCTTAGGCCAAACGAACCGGCCTTTCTTGCCCGCAAGGGGGCGAATGAACCGGGTCCGCAGCCCACGCTGCAACTCTCTGCCTGTCCGCGCTGCAACTCCAACTCCAACTTCTTTTCAGAGTCTGAATTATTGATCACTCATCTCCGCCGTTGTTGCGCGAATTAACTTCTTCTCTTCGGCTTCGGTTGGACGAGCTTATTCACTTCGGCTTGGGTTGGGCGAATTTCTTCACTTCGACTTGGGTTGGACGAATTTCTCTTCTTAGGCTTGGTATGGTTCCAACTTCTCCACTTAGGCCAAACGAACCGGCCTTTCTTGCCCGCAAGGGAGGCGAATGAACCGGGCCCGCAGCCCGCGCTCAAACTCCCTCTTCATCCGAGGCGCAGCTCCAACTGATTTCAGTCGGTTAGGGTCCTGCTTTTATTGAGGCAGTCAAAAACTGGGGTGGGTCTGTCGGCGCCAGGGTTTTCTTGATAATTCTAAAGACGTATTATTTCTGATTAGGGATTTTCCATTGTCGGTAACTTACTTTCACTCCTACTTCCTTACTGTGCCTCTGTGGGGGGGCGTATACCCGCTTCCCCTGGTCCTTCGTATGTCAGGTGACCGCTCTCGACCAATGGGATCCTGGTCGGGCATCTTTCCTCCTCCCTCGCACATCATGTGACCGCTCTCGGCCAATGGGGTCCTGGTCGGGTGTCTCTCCTCCTCCCTCATGTATCACGTGACCGCCCTCGGCCAATGAGACTCTGGTCGGTATCTTTCCTCCTTCCTTCGTGACGTCTCTAATCGGGCGTGGACAATCCGTGGCCTTGTTCTGGGGGAAGAAACACCTTGCTTAAAAAAACAAAATTTAAATTGTCCTTTTCGTACGAAAATGACGATATCGGTTTCTTTTACACGCGGTATCTGTCAAAACAGCCTATCGCTAATTGGATACGATCTAAGAAAAGATTTCTTAGACCTGTCGGCGTCTCTGAACGCAACAAAATATTTCATTCTCCTCCGGCCGATAATAAAATCTGTATTATCTCAAAAAGCGACATCACCTTGGGTGGTTATACTTTCAATTCTGGTATTGTCTGGGTTCTTGTATTAATGCTTTGTTTTCATATCCTTAGATACACTTCCCCATCTGTTACCTATCATCTCAATTTTTCATTTGTTACTTATCAATATTTCTTTTTTTTTTCATTGTCTCTAAAAATTTTATTTCTTCAACCAAATTGATAATGAACTTCCATTTTTCGTGGACACCGAAGTAGGTCAGGTGCTTGACCTGATATTTTTGACATCTGATATATGCCAGTCGAGCGTGTGTGTTTTCGCTTACGACCTGGTTTCGTATTATTTATTTTTCTTTTTTCTTTCCTCTTCCTCTTCCTTTCTTTCTTTCTCCCAGATCGTCTGAACGCAATTAAAGAATTATTCTCAACCCCGAAATATTTTTCAGCTCTAAATAACTCTCAAATGGTTAACAAACCGAAAAAACAAATCATATATTTATGAACATCTCTTTTCAGCTTTCTAATTATGCATGGTGCCACAAAATAAATTAACCCAAATAGTCTATAGTGCTTTGATTTGCACACTGGTAAGGCTTGTCATTGTGTTCGGGCAGCGTTAGAATTTTCGTACGCTTTAATGGAGTAACGAGACTCGCAAACAATGGCCGTAGAACAACTGATCGACAGTCGAGACAATAGTGTCTGGACGTTATAAAAATTTGAAAAATTGTTCAAATGTTCAACATATCAAATCGCTTTCGAGGATGATTTTTATTTTTCACTGAATGTGTGGATTTTTTTGTATATATCTACGGTTACAGAAATGTTTTATTTTCCAATATAAATCTTGTTTTGTGTCAGCCACACTATGGCTTGCTGACGGAGCAATGGTGAGAGGAAACAGATCATCTAGGCCTTCAGTAATTGTATCAAAATTTATACTTTGGCTTCCATCTTCAATGTCTAATCAAAAACCATCAAGAGAACGGTGAATCAGGACACCACAGCAAGAGGGATCATCATTTCGAATTAAATACATTCTTATTGCTCAAAGTAGAGTCCAATACTGTTATAAAAACCCCGGAGAATTCCAGTAAGATCTCTTTAATCATTTCTAAGATAAAGCTCAATCTAAGAATTGGACAATTTTGCTGTTACACACTTTGGACAATTTTGCTGGTATACAATTTGGACAATTTTGCAGTTACACCCGGTATATATATATATATATATAGTGTGTGTGTGTGTGTGTGTGTGAGTGTGTAGGTGGTGTAATAATTAGAGGCTCAGAAGGAGAAATCGATGCGAGGAGTTCCAATTCCTGACGAGTTTGATACATTCACATTCATACAAATAAAGGTTTGTAAAATATAAATCCGTCTCCACTCTACCAGCTCTATAATAATATAAAAATTAGGGCAGACTGTGCTCTTTAGCTATGGCCAGCAACCAGTCTAAGAATAGGAAAGCTCCGAAATCAGACTGCATGCATCAAATGAAAATGATCGTGGATTTCACAATGTTACGATGATCCCAACTGGATGGATAGATACATTCTGTATATGAGGTCTGATCAATACGTATAGGGACTGATGCTATAAAAAGAAAACTACAACACAACAATTCGGCATTTAATCCCCTTCGAAGTAGTCCCCTTCTGAAGCCACACATTTTATCCAGCGTCGTTTCCATTAATGGAAGCATTCCTGGAAATCTTTGTGGGTGTAGCGAGCATGCTGCCATATTGCATTCTCTTTGATTTCTTCGATTTGAAACTTCGTTTCTTTCCAATGGGATTTTGGCTTTTAAAAAAGAAAAGTCGCAAAAGGCAAAATCTGGGAAATTTTGTAGTTGCCAGAAATAGGGGTGTGTGTGATATCCTTGACCCGATCCTTCTATGACACAAAAATATAGGGCTACAAAAAATCATAAGCCTAAAAGGATAGATTAGATGTGTCAGCAGACCGAACGTAACGGTCACCCAGGTAGGATCAAACTGATTAGTCGTAATTGATCTAGCGAGGCAATTACGTATATACCAAAGAGCCCTAATAATTTTAAGCGTAGCATAGATGTGGCACAAGGTGGAAAGTGTTGAGCATTCTGTGAGAACGGAAGTCACTTTTCAGCCGTAATTGATTTGGCGAGACGAGCTTGCTAACCATTACACCACGTCGAAGTTCCCCATATATATATATATATATATATATATATATCTCCCGAGGAATATATATATATATATATTTCCCGAGGAAAATATAAACGAGAAAGAAAGATACATAGGTATATCCGCCGGTGATTGGAAGCAGCGTCTATACAACCATAGACGCTCATTTAGATATAGATGCCTCAGTAGACAGACTTCCTTGTCCAAACACTACTGGGAACTGGTCGATAGGGGATCAAACCCAATTTTGAAATGGAGATTCCTATCTAGAGCCAGAACACCTAATAACTTCTGCGATCGGTGTGATCTATGCATGGCGGAAAAAATCTTCATTATCAAAGATAAGAATCGAGATGAGCTGCTGAATCTTCGGAATGAAATATTCTCTAAATGTAGACATAAGAAACGTTTCAAAACTTGAACACCGTTTTGTAACATGTTGTCACTTATGTCGGCTCCATCTCGGTCCTATAACATCGGGCATGACATTTTAATTGTATGACTATTATGTTTATCTCTAAATGTATCATTGTGCATGTTTATGTGATGCGCTATGTATTTATATATGTATATATGTTTATGTATGTGTGTGCATGTATGTATATGTATGTATATGTATGTGTATGTATATGCATGTATATGTATGTAGAAATATATATGAAATTTTTTTTTTTTCCATACACGCGCAAATATTTGAATCGTCACTTATTTAGATTTTAACTTTTTATATATATGTACATATATGTATCTCTGTGTGTGTATTTATATGTATGTATGTGTATATGTATGTATGTGTATATATGTGCGTATATTTGTATGTATACGTATGTATGTGTATATGTGGATATATGTGTATATGTGTGTATGTATGTAAATGTGTACATATGTACGTATGGAGGTGTTTATGTATGTATATGTATAGGTGTGTATGTGTACTTATGTATATACATGTTTATGTGTGTGTGTATGTGTGTGTATGTATATATACATGTGTAAGGTGTGTATGTATTTGCATGTGTATATATATACATGTGTAAGGTGTGTATGTATTTGCATGTGTATATATATATGTGTGTGTGTATATATATATATGTGTATATGTATGTGTGTATGTGTATGTGTGTGTATGTATGGGTATATATATATATATATATATATATATATATATATATATATGTATATGTATGTATATATGTATGTGTATGTGTATGTATATGTATGTATGTATGAACATATGCATGGGGGCATGTATGTGTATATGTATGCGCAAAAGTGTGTGTGTATATGAATATAGTTGAATATGTGTATGTGTGGATATGTGAATATATTTATATATATATATATATATATATATATATGTATGTGTGTGTACACGTATGTCTGTGTGTGTATGTACCTACTTGTATATGTTTTTGTGTGTATTAGTATGTGTTTTTGAACATAGAAATATTTGGTCCTTGCTAAATTAGACAATCGTTATATTCATCTTCATATATTTATATTTGATTTCTAACCTGTAGTCGATATTAATTTGTCAAATTTTCTCAATTACAAAGCGGCCCTTTAAGTAAACACAATTTTATTTTCCTTCGTCCCGTCTCTCCCCCACCTCTTCTCTTTCTTTTTCCCCACCCCCTCCTATCCTAATTGTCTATGGTGTGTGTATGTCACCACGAAATGTATCTTTATGCATTAGACATCCGTCGACTTTCTTTCTCTCCTCTTTTTAAATCCCCCCACATCTCCTAAAATCTCTCTCTGTTAAGGTTTCATCTCCCTCCTCCTCATACTTACACTTTCTCTAAATTCTGTTTTTGATTTCCGGAGTTGTTTTTTTCTGTTTTCATTTTGAATTTGTAGGTCTGATGAATTGGATCGTATTTACGATTCCAATGGAATAAATTATGACCATGGAATATTAGTGTTTAAGCCTTTTATTATATCCTTACTCTGTCCTAGACATTGAGTTCTACCTGGATCCTTCCTCTTGGAAAAAAATTTTTTTCTGAAAATATACATGTATGGGAATTTTTTATATATATTTTGCATATGTATGTATATTTTCCACTAATATTCTCTCTCTCTATATATATATATGTATATGGGTATATATATGTGTATGTATGTGTGTATATGTATATGTATGTATGTGTGTATGGATGTATATGTGTGTATGTGTGCATACACGCATATACGTGTATATGTATGTGTGTGTATGTGTATTTGTATATATATATATATATATATATATATATATATATATATATATATGTATGTGTATGTATGTATGTATGTGTATGTGCATGGGTGCATGTGTATGAGTGTATATGTATGTGAAAAGTGTGTGTATATGGATATAGATGAATATGTGTGTGTGGATATGTGAATATATTTTTATATTTTTATATATGTGTGTACACGTATGTATGTGTTTGTATGGGTGCACGCCTATGTGTATGTGTATACATGTATTTGTTATTGTGTGTATTCACATGTGTCTTTGAACATAGAAATATAAGTCCTTGCTGGATTAGACAATCGTTATATTTATCTTCATATATTTATATTTGATTTGTAACCTGTAGTCGATATTAATTTTGTCAAATTTTCTCAATTACAAAGCGGACCTTTAAGTAAACGCAATTTTACTTTCCTTCGTCCCATCTCTCTCCCCCACCTCCTCTTTCCCCTCTCCCTCCATCTTATTCTAGCTTCAAATTGTCTATGGTGTATATATGTCACCACGAAATGTATCTTTATGCATTAGACATCCGTCGACATTCATTCTCTTCTCTTAATTAAAACCCTTTCCTCCACATCTCCTAAAATTCTCTCTGTTAAGGTTCAATCTCCCTCCTCCTCATATTTACACTTTCTCTAAATTCTCTTTCCACTTCCGGAGTGGGTTTTTTCTGTTTTCATTTTGAATTTGTAGGTCTGATGAATTGGATCGTATTTATGATTCCAATGGAATAAATTATGACCATGGAATATTAGTATTTAAGTCTTTTTATTATATCCTTACCTCTTGGAATTTTTATTCTAAAAATATACATGTATGGGTATTTATATATTTTGCATATGTATGTATATTTTCCACTAATATTATTACTATATATATATATATATATATATATATATATATATATATATATATATATATATATATATACAGTAGAGCCCGGCGTTGCCCGGGGATGCAACAGTAAGAGATAGATGAAATATCGACCATCATAAAAACTGAAAAATAAAATTGACAAAGATTATTGTTTAAGGTTGACGGACACGCATGTCTTAATTAGTTTTTTTTACGAATTGGTCAAACCCAAACTCAAACAAAAACATTGTTTTCAATCGTTATGAGTCTATCGATTGAATAGAATTTTATTATAAACAATTGTCTTGTAAATGGAATTTTTAAAGCATTCTGAATGTAAAAATAAAGAAAAAAGTGTACAAGACAATAAAAAAAAAGTGAAGTTTTGTTGAAATCGGTTGAAAAATATAGAAAATCCGATCCCATATATAAACAAACACACACACACACACACACACAAACAACCTGGGTTTTATAATAAGTATAAATCAATATGAGTTGTTCCCCTTTCATTCTGACGATGACTTTTAACCGTGTTTTCAAATTGATTTCGTACAAAAACAATTGTGTTTTTCCAAATTTTGGCGCTGTCAGAACCAGCGCAAGGTAATTTTACGCAATCCTGTGATTTTTTGTTGAAATCGGTTGAAAAATGTAGGAAATTCGATCCAGTATATAAACGTACACACACACACACACACACACAACCTAGGTTTATATATATATATATATATATATATATATATATATATATACATATATATATATATATATATATATATATATATACGAGGGTCATTCAATAAATAAGGTGAATTTTTCGGTATAATGACTTCTAATACAGATAGAAGCTTACTTTTTTTTATTTTTCAACGTAGTCTCCCAGCACTGTCACACACTTTTCCCATCTATGCACAAGCTTCCGTATTCCCTCAGCGTAAAAATCTTTGGACTGATGTCTCAGCCAGTTGCTCGCAACACTTTTGACTTCTTTTTTAAACTTCGTGCCTCTCGTGAACGCTTTCAAGGGACCAAACAGGTGAAATTCTAAAGGGGCAATGTCTGGGCTGTAAGGGGGATGAGAGAGCAGTTCCCAGCCCACCTTGTTAATGGTCTGCACCGTTTGGGCTGCTGTGTGAGGCCTTGCGTTGTCATGATGCAAGATGACTCCTTCTGACTGATGACCCCTGCGTTTGTTCTTTATGTCTTTCTTGACCTGAATGTGGTCATTGACTGATTCGATCACCTCAGGAGACCTCACTTCTGTAGGCCTCCCAGGCCTGTCTTCATCCTCAACACTGAAACATGTGGCACCATACACAATTGACATTCTCCTATGAATCTCAACTGGTTTGCACCGTTCAGCAACCAAAAACTTGATAACTGACGGCTGTTCAATACTGGAGCATGCTTCTTGGTCGGCTATCTTTGTTAATTGACAAAACTCTTAAAGTTTTTTTTTTCATCTGCAAAAGAATTTAAATCCATGAAGTAAAATTAAAAGAAATAAAAAAAATGTAAGCTTCTATCTGTGTTAGAAGTCCTTATAGCGAAAAATTCACCTTATTTATTAAATGACCCTCGTGTATATATATATATATATGTATAAGCATTTCACCCCTAGCAAGGCGGGAAGCCACTAGCACGCAAGGGGTTGCAGAGGATTTGGAGCGAGAGCAGATAGGAATGATAGAGGAAAGGACGAGGAGAAGGATAGTGGATAGATCAAGGCAACTGGAGATGTCGATTGACATTACATTTGAATAGTTGGAGATTATAGCTATCAGGGAAACAGGAAAAGGGAAGGGAGTTCCACAGGTGAGAGGTGCGAGATATGAAGCTATTGGTGTAGAAGAGGCGGCTACATTTAACAGTTTCAACAGTGAAAGGGTGAGAGCGGGATGCCAGCCTCGTAGGACGCTTGAATTCGCGAAGTCTTGGGACCAACGAAAGCAGCTCATTGGAGCAATTACCATTAATTAGTATATGTTCTGTTTATTCATTATTTTTATAGATGCAATTTAATGAAGTAAATGCTCCGTTTTTAATTAAACAGTATCAAGTACATTTACCAGCCTGAATGTTCGAGAAATTTCGTACAAAATATGCGTTCTCCGAGAGAAATCGAACCTGAATTTTTGTACAGAAACCATCATTTGATCTGACGTGATATACCATTTAGCTACAGAGAAGCGTCTGGTTAGCTAAATTGAAATTAGTGCTTATAAACACACAATCTTCGACGATTTTTCTCAATCGATCACATCTGTTCGCAAAACGTATCTTAACGTAAACAATGATAACATAATGAAATGGATTAAATCCGGCAATTCTTTATATACGCTTTATTTATAGATACGATTTATTTAAGTAAATGCCCTGTTTTTTAATTAAACGGTATTAATTACATTTACCGGCCAGAATGTTCGAGAAATTTCGTAGAAAATATGCGTTCTCCGACAGGAATCGAACCTGCATTCCTATACGTAAACCGTCATTTGATCTGACGTGCTCTACTATTTACAAAGCATTTACTTAAATAAATTGTATATACATGAATAAAGCATGAACAGTATATATATATATATATATATATATATATATATATATATATATATATATATATATATATATATATATATATATATATATATATATATATATATATATATAAGAAAAAATATATACGGAAAAAACAAACAAAAATCCTTATATACAATTATGCTGTTTTAATGTTAATATGTCAACGTCGGACGTTTTTCGGTCTAATAAACCATCTTCAGGACATATTCATAAATTATAACATTATCAGTACAACATGACAAAGACGATGTACATAAGAACAAGACTTATCCAAACAGATAATTGAAGTTTTATAAGATCAGCGCCCCGTTTAAAACATGGTCACGTTGTCGTCACGTGGGCGACGCTGTGAAAACGTATTCCTAAAATTTGAGTATTTTGAATGAAAAATGAAAAGAATTCTATTTTGATCTAAAATTTATATGTACACATGTCGAGCATTAATCTCCCTAGAAAAGGGGAAATACTAAAGAAGCCAGGTCTAGTATTCACTATGCAATTATACATATAGAAGCAACATTATCGCGTTCACAGTCTTGTGGAGGTGAGTGTTAATATAACCATCGAATTTATGTATTTCCGTTTCTATGGGCAATGGGAAAATATTTTTACACGGCAAATGCAGCGTTACGCAATCAATATACGATTATATGAGGCCCCAAATATATATAGACATGACCACGAGAAGTTTGCTTCTACTCAAGCGCCCCGTAGCTGCCCAGTCCTCCATTTCCAGTCCACCCTACGACCCATTTCCCCACAGAGGAAACGAAACCAATAATAAATCTTGGTGGATAAGACTATTAACTTCCTCATGAACGCCCCCTTATAAACGTTGAATAAGTCCGGCGAGAAGACGTATCTTTGTCTTTCGCTCTTCTGTTTTTTGTGTATTTACTGAATTCCTTTTCTATCCTCATGCAAGCGGTTTGCACGCTCTCTAGAATTATTCTAATATCTTCCCAAAATAAGCGGTTTTTCTCGCAGCTTCACAATTTCTCTGTGTCAGATATTATCAAATGCTTTTGTATAAGCTACAAAACATAGATTTACATCCTTTTGTAAGGAAAGTTGGCTCCCTGTGCCGCGCCAGGAAATTTTTCTCGCCGGAGTCGATCCTTCAAATCTACAAATCAACCATTCGCCCTTGCATGGAATATTGCTGCCATATATGGTCTGGAGCCCCTCCTGTTTGTCTCAATGTTCTTGATAAAATCCAGAGACAAATATGCAATGTAATTGGCCCTGATGTGGCATCTAGTCTGCAGTCGCACTGTCACAGACGTGCCGTCGCCTCCCCCTGTCTTTTTTACAAATACTTTCATGGTAACTGCTCCGATGAACTGCTTTTGTTGGTTCCCAGACTTCATGAATTTAAGTGATCAACTAGGTTGGCATCTCGCTCTCACCCTTTCACTATCGAAACTGTTAAATGTAGCCGTCTCTTCTACTCCAATAGCGTCATGTCTCGCACTTCTCGCCTGTGGAACTCCCTCCCCTTTTCCTGTTTCCCTGATAGCTATAATCTCCAACTATTCAAAGGTAATGTCAGTCGACGTCTACAGATGCCCTGATCTATCCCCTAACCTTCACTTCACCCTTTCCTCTGTCACTCCTATCTGCTCTCGCTCCAACTCCCTGTAACCCCTTGCTTGCTAGTGGCTTTCCGCCTTGCTTGGGGTGGAATGCTTAAAAAAAATTGACTGTATGTGAGACTTTCTCTCATAGCAACTGACCAAAAATGATGAACAAAGTAATATGAAAGCTTAACAAAATTTAAAAGTTTTGGAACAAACATTTGCATTTTATCTATTCAGAATTGACAAAATTCTCAGAGCTTGATGAATGTCACGATCCACAACAATCATTTCAATCTCTTTACCACGCTTCCTTTGAATGATTGTTGGAAGTTCAGGACAGTTTCCTACGACACAGTATGCTGATATCAATGTTTTTTCTATTTAAATCCACATAATGAATGGTACCATCAATTGTCTCTCTTTGAATTTCGAGGAAATGAATTTTTCAGTATCTGTCTATATTTCTGAGATGAGGTATTATGTACACTATTTACGTTATTCGGACCATTGTCCTCATCTTAGTCGCCATATTGCTCTTTTTTATCATTCCGAGCATAAATATTGCATTCATTGTTCGGGTGTCTGTTATGAGTCTGCTATCGTCATGTATCATTTCCGGTCCAATTCTGCTTGCGTTCTGATAGAGAGTTAAATCAGATAAAATCCAGGAGCTTGGCCATTCCCTGATGTCTGACTCGTCCCAGAAGTAAATAAGTTAGAAGCTAAGAATGTTGTTTTTGTAACCCATGTTCGAGTGACTTTAAACTCAGGCATGTGACATATCTCAAACCCTTGAAATTTGGGTGAATATCTTCAGTCCCTCCGATCATGCATCATTTGTTTATCGATGGTCAAGAAATAATAATATTTACGCCACCAATAATATTGAACTCCAGTGTTCACAATAACTTCTGCAATCCTGTGGAGAAGGGCCTATTTTCTAATCTGTAGACAATCTCATTTCCTCTGTATTCCAAATGCAAAAAAATGAAAGGTTTTTTTTTCCCCCAAGAATTACTAATTTGTGAAACAGACTTCCGCGTGAGTGTTTCTGTAAACGCTAAAATATTAAATATTAACTTCTTCATGTCAGGAGTCAGTCATTATCTTTTCTCTTTATCCTCTTAATCACATATACTTAATTTCCTATCACCCACTCTTGGTGACTTAGCCTCACGGCGATAGTCTGTTTCATTTAAAGCATAAAACAGACTGTCTCCTCTCAATGTTGACCTCAGTGTCCACTGTTTTAACTTCATACTCTATCACTGGTATTGAGTACCCATAATATGACGTACCTTAAAACTATGTTTTTATCATTATATATATATATATATATATATATATATATATATATATATGCGTGTGTAAAATGAGAACGAATAAACTCCAATTCTAACGTTCGTAACATCATTCAATTAAAAGAGGGCTCAATACAAAGTAGAGCAATATTCTTTATTTTAGGATATTACATCAAAAACATGAAAAAACGCTACACAAATTCAGTCGTGTTTCAGTGCGAATCAACGCATCTCATCAGTCTTATAAATACCTGGTTCGTTTGAACCAGTTATTTACTAACGCCTGATGAGATGCGTTGATTCGCATCGAAACTCGTTTGCATTTGTGTAGCGTTTGTGACATGTTTTTGATCTAATATCCTAAAATAAAGTATATATATATATATATACATATGTGTGTGTGTGTGTGTGTGTGTGTGTGTGTGTGTGTGTGTGTGTGTGTGTGTGTGTGAACAGGAAATTATAAAACTTCATATGTATTAATTTTCTCATATGTATGCATAAATTTCTCATATGTATAATCACTGACATCTCGGGACTTTATGAAATCCACTCACGCGTGGGACTAATCCCTGTTGCAGGCACCTGCGCAGGCCCATATGTATTCCTTTACAAACCCATAAAGCCAGAGGGTTTACATTGTAACTATGTTGAGCAGAGCTTAGTTATCATTTCCAAAAGAATTCCCATAATATGACATGATCAACAGTCAAACAGGGCCAGTACGTTCAACAACTCGGTCACGATGACTTGTCATTTCGTGCTAGCATGTGCATCGAGAACTTCCGAAAAGTTATATGAACCCAGTTTCATTCACAAAGACTAAAATTAACCCCTGATATATATATATATATACGACATTGTTATGTTTACCGTCCTGAATGTCCGAGAAATTTTCATAGGATACATGTTCAGGGGACGGTAAATGTTGTTTAATACTGTTTATTATAAACAGAACATTTACTTAAATATTTGTATCTATAAAAAAGAATGTATAAACATAATAATGTCTTAAAATAATTGTCGGACTTTGTCCATTTCATAATGTATGACGTCATTTGTTTACATTTAGATGCGCTTTGAGCAGATATGAATTTACGTGAGCGAATCATGGAAGATTGTAGTTTAAAGACAGTAAAATCGACCTTGTTAACCGAACGCTCCTCTGTGGCCGAATCGGTTAAGACACGTCAGGTTATATGAAAGTTCCTTATAGGACACAGGTTCGATTCCTGTCGGAAAACGAAAATTTTATATGAAAATTTCTCGGACATTCAGGTCGGTAAATGTTGTTT
The DNA here is from genome assembly GCA_903632075.3 of Acanthosepion pharaonis. Lineage (NCBI taxonomy): Eukaryota > Metazoa > Mollusca > Cephalopoda > Sepiida > Sepiidae > Acanthosepion > Acanthosepion pharaonis. Next base: position 978,241 of record CAHIKZ030005609.1, read on the forward strand.
AATACTGTTTATTATAAACAGAACTTTTACTTAAATATTTGTATCTATAAAAAGAATGTATAAACATAAAAATGTCTTAAAATATATATATATATATATATATATATATATATATATATATAGTAAAGGTAATAAATCCGTATATAATCTAAGCGGAAGCTAGTAATATAAAATATTAAAACTGATCCACAAAAAGTGCTCAATGTATCTATTATTAGACATTGCTGAATAAGACGAACGAATTTTTCGTCGATTGAAATAGGCCTATTTCTCATATAGGTAATTCGGTATTTTATGTAAATTTAAATGCAATGTCAATCGCTATCTACTGTTCTCCGGATTACTTTTTTCTCTTCCCGCTAATTATTAATGTCTGTCCCTAATTCTTTCACAATAGGTTATCACATGTGTCTTAGAGGATTTACTGCCTTGCATAAAGTAAAACTGATTAAATATATCTATCTATCTCTCTCTCTCTCTCTCTATATATATATATATATATATATATATTAAAGGTAATAAATACGTTGATATATAATCCAAATGGAACCAAGTAATATAAAATATTGAAACCGATCCACAAAAAGAGCTCAATGTATTTATCATTACAGAGCAAATAAATTAGTACATAAAAAATAAAAAAAATACGTCATATGAGGAATAGACATATTTCATCGATGAAAACTTTGTTCAGTCGTATGCAACCCCGGTATATAGACTATATATACTCTATAATATAGAGTCGATATACCGGGGTTGAATAAGACTCACAAAGTTTTCGTCGGTTGAAATACGTCTATTTCTCATATGAGGTAATTTTTTTTTTTACGTACTAATATATTGCACACTTCTAGCGACCATGTGTACACCGTAACAGCAGCAAGGAAGCCTGATAAATTTTGACTTACCCGTGTGTATATATATATATATATATATATATATATATATATATATATATATAATCAGTATATGTATATATATATATATATATATATATATATATATATATATATATATATATATATATATATATATATATATATATATGATATATACTCCTATCAGCTTGGTCGATTAATTAATCCCTGTTGCAGCCGCCTGCACCGACACATTTTTGCATGATCAACACCCACATAGCCCACTTGTATGCTATGCCGCAATTATGCTGAGCGCGGCTTGGTTACAGTTTCTGGGCAAGAGTGCATCATTCGGCGTGATCAACAGTTTCAACAACGTCAGTGCGTATTAACCCTTGATCACAATGACTGATTGACCTCGTGGTATCACCTTCAATCTTTCCAAGATGAGCCGCACATTAGGAACGCCTCCACTGGAAGATAACGCCGCAATATTCGCCTTCATTACACAACAAGTAATGGAATAGTTTTCTGGATGTATTATCCCTTCCTCACATGTTGAGTCTATTTTGCTCGCGAACTGTTGTCGTAGGTCATCGGGAAACTAAAGTTACAATAGCAAAAACCCAATTGGTGATCTATGTCACCGATTGTGATAAAAAAAGAAATTATTAGGGAAATTTTAAAACAAATCTTTGCCTCTTTTCTGACCTTATGCGCCCCCCCCCCGACCTTTAACTTCCGAAAAAAGGGAAAGATTTCGTTTTAAATTTCCTTAATAAATCATTTATCTACCATCACCTGACGAAGTACAATCATAATACTGAAACATGAAAGTTTTCGTGTAGCGATGTAAAATGTTTTATTGCAAATTATTATGATAAAAATATTATAATAATATTTTTCTCTACTTCGTATGGAGCGCTAAATGCTACAAACTGTGGATTTTTGCTCCATCTGTACTTTTTTTCATTTGCATATATATATATATATATAATATTTTATATATATGCTTTTTTTTAGCTGCGCTAATTGATAATTGATGGTTTCCTTTTAACAAGCTTTAAGCATCAGGTGTGACTGCAGTGAGTGGGCGTTAATAAAAATCAGAAAGAAAGAAAATAATAAAACAAGGTACAAAATAGACGGCAAAATATGAGAATTTATTGAACGCGTCAGCTGTCCTCTCTGGAAATTTCCTCTCTTAATGATTGTCCGATGATCGAGATCGGAAAACAAAAACCGGTCCACTGACTTCGCTCCACCTAATTTCAAATGTCTCCCTCCTTTTAGAGCTTTTGTCTTATCATGAAAGGACGAACTTGTTCGCGAAAAAATATTTTCCAGAAAAATCTACAATAACCGATTAACTATCATTTCACTTCTTTATTTTTATACTTCCCTGGCTTTTTTTGGGGGATTGACATTAATATTATCTGAAGCTCCGGTTGGGGAAAGGCAGTACCTCTTCTTCGGGAGTGGGTTGGGTTTATTGTACGGCACCTGAAACGTCCCCAAAAAGGGAAGTGCCGAGTGGGCTTGGGCAATTTTTGCACGGTATTATTACCGTTTTAAAGTAAACCCACTTTAAACTTCAACCTTGTGTTACATTCGGTAGTGACGTGGGCGAACTGAAAAATCCAAGTATCTTCGTCTTATAGTTATTTACCAAATCTAGGTACATCTGGCACAAGGTCATAGAAATTGAGCACCAACGAGAATGTAAACATCCGAAACTCTGAGCCGCAATAAACTTTTCTCATTGTATTGTGAGCAATATCATTTTTTAAAAAATATTTTTAATCCCATGTCCTTTCAAGACATAGGTGGTCATAATCACAGCTTCCAAATTGCTCTAACTTTGGAGGATAATTAATTTAGTGCTTTTCCTTATACATGGTTTTGGATTCATACTATTCATTTTCTTAGACTGGCATTCACTTAAGGTGGGGAGAGCCTTGTCTAAGTCTGTCATGTTATTCAAGTCATATCTGGCAAAAACATATCTGGAAAAAACATAGATAATAGTTTGGTTAATCTTTCCAAGGAATTTGAACGCAACAAACTAAGCTGGAATTTGGGCTTTTGAAATCGACGATTTTACTTTCCGTGCAATTAATCGTTAGGCTAATCGCACGTCCAAATACTAAATACACGGTAGGAATATTTTTTAACCATTACACGTGCCCTCTCTTAATGGCGTTATTGTATTGAAAAAAAAAACGGAGGAAAATATGATCTATGGCGAAAGGTGCTCTTTTTAACAGATAATAAAAATATTATAATTATATTTTTCTCTACTTTGTATTGAGCACATTTTTAAAAGCAAATGTTACCAACCCTGGTTTTTTAGTTTAAAAATTGTGACGGAGAGGTTGAAAACTTTCAGAATAATTTGATTCAACATATTACATAGCTTTTGGCTTTTAAGTATATTGTTCAATCAATTCACCCCCAAATAATGCGATAACGTCACTAAGATGCAAGGGAGTTCTGGGAGTGAAAGAGAATGAGAAAAATTTAAGCGGAACCGGAAGCACAAACATAAGTAGAAAACAAGGAATAAAACTCTACTCCTGTTCAAATGAACAAGGAGGAGTGTGAGCCGGGCAATAGTTTATATAAAAAACATCATTGCTCAGAAAAAGAAATGTAAAATAAAATTATATTCACGCACATACTGATAGATAAAAAAAAGAAATGCTTTGACTGTTGTGGGTGCGCCTGTGTATGTGTAATGCACCACGTGGCTATGCCACATTAAGAAGTTGGTTTGCCTATGGAAAGTAATCTCCCACATCGATGACTACTGGACACGTTTTCTACCTACTGCATCTTGGAGCATTTTTTTTATTTCCTTCATTTTATTTTATTGAATACACCTAGCAAGCGTTCTAGAAGACGGGGTTGAGTAATCCCATAGATACTTTCTCTGACTTTAGCGGCTCTTAATATATTAGTTTCACTGAGCGAAAATCTGGATATTTTCTGAGTTTGCAGACGTCGATCTGGCAATAAAACCCTGGTATCCAATAGGAATTATATTCGTCGTCTAGCCATTTCTTTGGTGAAATTAACTGATCAGCTTAAAAAGAAGCATAATAGCAATATGGGTGAACAATTCAAGTAGAAAAACTGAAAATAAATAAAAGGTATTTAATTACAAATTAGAGACATGTCATAATAGATCATTCTATCTTAAATAAATCAACAATTTTTAACATCAACTTGAGATTTTTTCTGGTTAAAAGTTGAAGAATCTTAACACATTCAACATTATAGATTAAAAATAGTGACTTATTTTTTTGAGACTAATCATAAGAAAAAATAAAATTCACGGATTGGGACGAAAAAAAATGACCCCAGAATGACGTCAAAATCTGAGAAAAATTTTTATCATTTC
>CAHIKZ030005609.1:985000-992500 GCA_903632075.3 Acanthosepion pharaonis
TTAATTTTTTTATATATATATATATATATATATATATATATATATATATATATATATATATCCGTATTTTGTTATGTGTAGTACAACTTGAGTATAATACGACAACGTGTTTCTGAATCTAAAAGAAGGAATAAATTAGACCCTTGAGCATAATACGACCTCGTAACCCCCTATGCAATATTTATAAAAATCTGTTCCATGCAATCCATTAAAATCTCAATACCGTACATATAACTCATTAAAATATTTAATTTTTCACGATATTAAAGAATGCAAATGAACCGGATGTTTAGCCATTACATGTTTCCTCTCCTAATTTCCGTTTCAAAACTTTATTTCAGGATAAGGTGCTAACTAGACATTTTAGGAAATACATTTTAAGGTGTTAATAAATCTATTATACTTTTCTATCTGATATGATTTTATTATATTTCTGTATATTAATAATCTGTGGAAAGAAAATATAGTCTTTCATTAAAAAAAGAAAGGAAAACTTTATAAAAATAACAAAAAGTTCAAAATACAATCAAATTTTGTCTTATGAACAAAACTGAATTTTTTCGCAATCTTGCCATTTCAAATAAGTGTTTTTTGTTTTAGTAAAAATTTCTGAAAATATGTATATGACCCCTTTTTTTAGCCTTTAATTTTCGAAAATATTGCATAATGATATATATATATATATATATATATATATATATATATATATATTATAAATTAACTGATTTAAAATAAGGTTTATTCGCTACACAGTAATAACCATGTTTCAAAAACGGAAGCTAAAAACTTTAAATTTGATTATATAATTTAATTAAAAGCATCAAAGTTCCGTTTCATCTTCAAGCGAATATTGCAATATTAATTTTAAATTTACAGTGAGCACTGTTTTGTAAAAATAAAAAATAACAAGAACACCGGATTATATATCTTACTGTTCTTTTCTTTCTTTATATTTATATATATATATATATATATATATATATATATATATATATATATATACAGATTCGTGATACCTGAGTTTTAAAACGAATTTTAAAATAATTAAATGTACTTCTTGAAACGTTTTTTTTTTAGTTTTAATTTCACTCTGAGCGATTCAGTTTAATATTTCTAATAAGCAATTACTTTTCTGTATTTTACAATTAATTTACATTGACTGGAAAGAGTTTTCGTTTGAAATCACTAACCATTGATGGTTTTCGCGCCATTTTAGCCATCTGTCATCATATTGTAATTCTCTTTAATAAAAATATTTCAACAATAAAATATACTTATCTGAAATTTTATTTGATGAATATCAGTTGATTTCAAGTGTACTTTACTTTAAGTTTAAAATATCGCAGAAAATGCATTTTAAACACAGCGTTAGCTGTTTATTGTAGGTGTTGACATATTCACTGACAGAGTGAAGTTTAACTAATGTATTTTCATTGTGGTTATATCTGTAAAATTTACTTGAAGAATATAACACATGTTGAAAAATCATTTTTTTTTTATTTTTATGTATGCATATTGTATATCCATCATATATATTAATATGCATTAACATTAACACTTTCACTCAAACTCACTAGAAAACAATTCACTGTTAATAACTCATTCTCAAATTGACCCCTTTATTCTGTTGCTATAGTAAGACGAAAGGTGCACATCTTACTCATGTCCCAACAAAATATTACCATGTCTCACTTGTGGGGCTTGCACCCCACGTTAGAAATCATTGCTTTAAAGTGTTGGGGTTCGCTGAATAGTAGTAAACTTTTCTAAATTAAATATAGTTTTTACTTAATAACACCTAACCGTTATCTTTTACTTAATATCACCTATTACAAATTAATACAGAATTTTGAAAATCTAAAACATTAATAAAACAAATTTAAAAAATGAAAATAATTCTTCTTTATTTTTAAATTTTTTTCTTAAGACAATATTGTCCAAAATATATCATTCGTAAAATCAAATAAAAGATTTTTTAATTAAATAAAGTTTTATTGCATTTTTTATTTTACGATCCATAGCAGATTTTAAACTCGAAGTGGCGACACTTTGTTTCATTCTTCAGAGCAATCTTCAGGCCATGTGTATTGTGTTGAGCCAAAACATTGCCTAACGATTGCGTTGATCCGTGAAATAGACTATCGCCACTCTGTGTTGATTACAGTGTCCACATATGGTAGCTGTCTACTCGTCATTGAGTAAGAAATTGTGTGTCTATAATTTTGTGCTTAGAAAAGTTGCCTGGAATACAATGAACCATAGTTTGGCTGGTACTAATTGGCATATCTTCAGCAGTTTTACATACATGTTGACTGATGAAACAAGTAAAATTAACTGCCAAATTGTTGTTACATGCAAAAGTTTCTGGCTGGATGCCGACATGAATTCTCATGTCACGTTTTAGACTACCTAAACTTTTGACAGTCTTACCAAATTCTGGAAATGGATAATAGCTTGCAACATTTTTGTAGGCATTTCACCCTGAGCAAGACGGGAGTGCCACTAACACGCAGGGGGTTACAGAGAGTGAAAGAGAAAGAAAAGACTGGATATAGGGGGTGTTGAGAAAGAATAAAAGATAAACAGGTTTTAATTCAAAAGAAAATGGCGGTTGACGTTGTTTCAAACCTCACTCAACAGAACTAAATGGAGGTTAATAAATTAAATAGAATTATTAAAAGATGAACAATATGTATGAAAGGGGAAAAAATTTAAATTGAAAATGGAAATTGGAGGCTCAGTATAAAATCCTTCTGTTTTCATAACGAAATATATATGGCTTCCAATATTTTTATATATGACTTCAAATGGTAACTTGAGTGGGACTTACTTATTATGGTTATCAAGGTGTTCTACGATGGAAGACCCGTATGTATTGGTCAGAATATCTGAAGGAGTGTACTTAAGATTACGGATGTTTGTTAGGACATGTTGCTTTATTCTGACATCCAGTCTTTGAGTCGTTCTCCCTATGTAGTGTGAACCACAATTACATTTAAAGGAATAAATCAAAGAACTATTATGATGTGGACGATGTACGTCTTTCTGCGTGTATGGAAGGAAAGACTTTGTAGAAAATACTACACGACTGTTATCCACAAAGTAACAATGTCCAAATGCTAAAGAAACCCTCTCAGCATATCTATCACTGATATTACCCAGCCAAGGAAGCCGCAGATACACAGGAGATCGTTATACTATAACCGGTTTAAATTTATTGAATTCCGAAATTTTGTTCTTAATTATTGAATGAACAATTCTCAAATGGATAATCATTGTTACAGAGAGTGTAAATAAATGAATAAGCACAAAATTTGAGGTGTGGTAGAAGGTGAGGAGAAGGAAGAGGAGAGAAAAATCATGTGTATTGGAAATGTATCGGCGATACGAAAATTTTCTAAAAAGTTTCTTTTGTTTTCATTTGAAATAGGATAAAAAGAACGCATGTATATTTCTTTTAATCTCTCACTTCCAACACACTTGATGTTTTTCCTCGCACCTCCACACCTTCAACATGCCCTGAACTTATTTATTTACTTATTTGCTTATTTTAAAGAAAAATATAGCGTTCATTTTTTTTTTTTTTTTATTTAAAAAAAAAAAAAGAATTAGGAAATCAATTGACCAAAATCGCCTGAAGATTCCAAAAGGTTGAAACCAAGGAAGTGGAATCATATATATATATATATATATATATATATATATATATATATATATATATATATATATATATAGCCTTGGATGGCAACTGGTCTAAGAGCAGGACAACTCTGAATTCAAAACCTGCGGAGGTTCGTTTGGGGACCTTGAGAGAAAGTACCGTACCAGATCTCTGTATTCGACCCGTCAACAAAAAGTGTGGTTGGTTCTGCACAAAGCCTTCAACACTATAATCAGATCATATGTGTTGGTGTCTGGGCTGTCAGGTCCTAGGAACTCTGCTGCTTGACCCTCATACTCCGAATACAAATATTTAAGTAAATGCTCTGTTTATAATAAACAGTATTAAAAACATTTACCGGTCTGAATGTATCTATAAAAATAATGTATAAACATAAAAATGTCTTAAAATAATTTCGGACTTTGTCCATTTCATAATGTGTGATGTCATTTGTTTACATTTGGATACGCCATGAGCAGATATGAATGTATGTGAGAGAATCATAGAAGATTGTAGTTTAAAGAGGGTAAAATCGACCTTGATTACCGGTTGCTCATCTGTGGCCAAATCGGTTAGATGCACGTCAGGCTATATGGCGGTTCCGTATAGGATTCGGGTTCGATTCCTGTCGGAGAACGAAAATTTTCTATGAAAATTTCTCGGACATTCAGGCCGGTAAATGTTGTTTATTATAAACAGTGCATTTACTTAAATATTTGTATCTATAATGTATGTATAAACATAAAAATGTCTTTATATATATAATTAAGAAAAGTAATGACAAAGTGGAAAAGAATTGTGTGATGAGTTTCATTCTTTAGAACTTAATCGGACTAAAGTCATGTTTTTTTTTTTGCTGATGGAATTATAAATGTGTAAGAAAGAGTGAAGGGATATAAAAATTGTTTTATTTACACTACTTGAATTCGGACAATTTTCCTTATCGTTTTTATCACAATGTTTTGGCCATTGTACCCTCTAGCCTTCATCAAGCGTATATCGATCCTCACTGAAGCTTTTTTCTTTTTTGCTTCAGCAACTGAAGACCGGTTGTCATTTGTCTTTCTTTCTTTATCAACGTCTCCCATAGTGTATTTATTTCTACGCTAGGCCTACTAACAAGCTCCTCGTCGCCTAGCATATTTGATGACTTTTTCAGACGTTTAACACTCCAATGTTCTTCTTTGTACAGTATTTTCACTTCATTCCACAGGGGTTAATGTATACCTTTTTTCCCGCCATTCCTTACTATTTCAATGTCTCATCCCTCACTACGAATTTTCGATGTTCCTCCGGTCTAACCTTTAGGTGGCGTATTGTTCGCTAAAAATTACCGGTGGAAAATCGAAAATTCGTAGTGAGGGGTGAGACATTGAAATAAGGAGGAGTCTTATAATTAACATTAGGAAGAGGCCGCTGAAGTTTCTGGGACACATAATGAGGACGTTTTCATTTTGGAGAATCTGATACTCACGAGTCGAGTAAAGGGAAAGAGAGACAAGGGAAAACAACTTGTTCTGGCTGATTTAAGAAAGTGGATGACAGAACGTGGTCTGGGGGAGGAAGCAGAGGGAAGGAACTTGTTGAAAGCTGTAAGGGATAGAGGGAGGTGGAGAGCCATGATCGCCTACGTCCTAAAAGGACAAGGCACATAAAAAGAAAGAATTGTTTAGCTTTTATATTCTTTGCCACAAGTGCAAGGAATTGGAGGAGCAACAAGGCCCACCGCGGTTCGGTAAGAGCAGTCGTCAGTATCAACAATCAGCATTTGAGTGCCATTGAGTAATCGGTCTCAATTTCGCCACCCTCATCAGGCGGGTTCCATATTTAGACGTGATAGTTTCAAGGGAGGTGACTCCCTTGAAGATCTCCAAGGCCCAAGCAGGCAAGCTATGATGGAAATTGAGACAAGCACTAGAAAAGGCCACCCTACTTAAACCAAATCACAAGGAAATAAGAATTGACCATCACTAGCTTATTGAATGGCAAGAGTATCATCATACTATCAAATGACAAAGGCAACGCTTCGGTAGTGATGGATAAGGAGGAATACTCAGAAAAATAGATAATCTGATGGCAATACTGACGTTATGTGTGCAGTCAACATTCTTCCAGATAAAGTCTTTTATATACCAAGAGGAGAAAAGCTTGGCTATGGGTTCACTGTTGTTACCAGTGATGGCGAACAAATACATGGAATACGTCGAGGAAAACTGCTTTAGTAACGGTGCCACAAAAGCCAACAATATGGCTGAAATTCGTAGATGACTCAGCAGCAGGAAGCTGTACAAATACTGCTGAACCATAGGAATTCCTTCGATCCAGTTCACAATGGCAGAAGAAAATAATAATCACGTAGCCTTCTTGTATGTGCTAATATCTCGGAAGATTCAGTTTGGAATTCTGTGTAGGTTGCCCGGATCGACATACACCTGATGAAAGTCGGGGAGGACAACGGTCGAAACGTTGTGATAAAAACAAGAAAGGTGAGGAGAATATTTCGCATGTAAATAGTGTAAATGAAAGTTTAAATCCGTTCGATGATGTTTTCGGGTTGTTTTAGTTCAAGGGGGACTGGACAATTAATTACAATAAGAAGAATAATGAAATCTGCAGACTACATCAAAATTCTGCATGAAAATCTACAACTATCAGCGCAATAGGTCGTTGATTTACTTCCCAGCAAGATAATGATCCCAAACCTATATCTAAATCAGTGACTGCGTGGCTTCAGAAAAAGAAAATTACAGTTCTGACATGGCATTTCAATGAGTCCTGACTTGAATCCTATTAAAAATCCATGGCAAGAATTGAAAGTTCACTGAAAAACCCCCAAGAATTAGAACGTGTAACCATTGAAAAATGGAGGAAAATCCCAAAGATGTGTTCAAATTCCATCAAAAACTTTGGAAAACGATTGCAGCAAGTTATAAAGATGAGATGGCATTGAATATTAATATTGTGAAAAATGTTCAATTTTTTTCTGTTTTTCATACTGTATGAATAAATTTGTCTTTTCCTATGTTGCATAATTTGCCTGTCAAATTTGTTGTATTTAACCTATTGTTTTGAAAATTGAGTTTTATATTCCTTTTTCTGTGATTATTTATGTACAAATACGTTGGCATCATACGGGCATTAGATTCCGAGAAATGGATAAAAATATTCAAAATTGATAGGTGTATGGATAATTTCGTTTTTGACTGTATGTGACAACAATTTTATCAAGTGTAGTTAAATAACATAGATTGCAAGATTTAAAAAAATGATTAAACCTCAATAAATAATTTACTAGGCCAATAATTATTAAATAGATACTGTACGTATTCAGGAAGATAGATTTAATCCTGATGATGCTGATATCAAATAAATGGCAACAAGTTCAGCAAACAAGTTCAAACATCAGGACATTTTAGGTTGATAGAAACGTTTATGGTCAGGTTGAGAAACTTTCAAGACCCCCTTCGTATAATCTTAGTGGAAATGTGGCTCACCATTTCTACCTAGACGTCATTTGCTTATCTATAGTGGTGTGTGTGTGTGTGTGTGTGTGTGTGTGTGTGCCTAAATCTAGCGGAATGAAATGGGTATCGACACACACAGACACCAACAGATAAACACTCTATAACTAGAATCAAAACACACACACACACACATACATACATACATACATACATACATACATATACATACATAATGGTTGGTCACAGGTATCCGAGGATGTCTGTCTACTAGGGCGGCTAGCCAATCTCTATTGCAGACGCTCGTTCAGGCACATTTGTGCTTGTTCAACACCCACAGGGCCCTACTGTGGTTTATACTGCAACTATGCTAAGCAG
>CAHIKZ030005609.1:997500-1062500 GCA_903632075.3 Acanthosepion pharaonis
AGTCTCACATAAAATTAAAGTACGTATTATTAAAGTCTCGCGTGATATTAAAGTTTCTTATTTTTAAAGACTCTCCTACGATTAAAGTCTCACATAAGATTAAAGTCTCGTTTTTTAAAGTCTCGCTTAACATTAAAGTCTCGTATTATTAAAGCCTCGCGTAAGATTAAAGTCTGGTATTATTAAAGTCTCACGTAATATTGAAGTTTCGTATTTTTAAAAACTCGCGTAAGATACGTGTAAGTCTCACTTACTTGCGTAAGTCTCAGGTAAGATTAATGTCTCGTATTATTTAAGTCTCGCGTAATATTAAACTTTCTTCTTTTTAAAGACTCGCGTACGATTAAAGTTTCACATAAGATTAAAACCTCGTATTAAAATCTCGCATAACATTAAAGTCTCGTATTATTAAAGTTTTGCGTAAGGTTAAAGTCTGGTATTATTAAAGTCTCGCGTAAGATTAAAGTCTCGTATTATTAAAGTCTCACGCAAGCTTAATGTCACGTGTTTTTAATATCTCGAGTAAGGTTAAAGTTTCATGTTATTAAGATCTCATGTATGATTAATGTCTCGTGTTATTACAGTTTTCCGTAATATTGAAGTCTCTTATTTTTAAACTCACACGTAGAATTCGTGTTATTAAAGTCTCATCTAAGATTAAAATATCGTGTTATTAAAATCTCACATAAGATTAAAGTCTCGTACTATCAAAGTCTCACGTAGGATTAAACCTGCTATCATTTTACTGGCAACTGCCTCTTCCTTATATCAATAGAACTCATCTTCACTCTTCTTGTCCTTACTCATTGTTCATCATCTTTGTAAGTCTAGTAATTACTATCAACCAACGAATGGCCACAACATATACAAATAAATATGGTATAAGAATCACAATAGGAATAGTCTTAGTTTTTGCCGATGCCTTTAGTCTTCCGACTTTATCAAAGCAAAAATGAAAGCGAAATGTTTTTGTTTTCATCGTTACATTAAATCCAAAATTTAAAGAGAGGGAGACACTTTACGTAAGCCTCTTTCTGGCTAATGTTAACTTCCTTTATACTAAAAAAATTTTTTCCATATCGACAATATAGTTCCCAGGACAATTCAAATAAATATATAAATACAAATTTTGAACATCACCAGTTCAGAGATTTAAACACACAGAAACAGATGGCGCTACATTTTATTGCATAGCGCCATCTTGAAAAACAGCGTCCTTGTTTTATACCTGATTTGCAACATATTCCAGTTCGATTTTCTTGTAAGTTTAAAAATTTTTGACAAGTGGAATTCTTTGCTTAAATGTTTCTGCTTTATTAGATTTTTCGAAAACGTATGATACTACAATTAGAAATCCGTCTTTAACTGTCTTTGGTTGAGAGATAAGCGGCAGTAATGTGAATGGTTCAAACTGAGCGGCAAGAATTCAGAATGTGTAGACTGGTATCCGGGCATAGTGACGGGCTGAAAACAAGTTTTGTTGGCGAGAAAAGACCCCAGTGAAGAAATGTACTAATATTTATAAAAACCGAAAAGAGTGAAATTAGTTTCGTGTGGAAAAAAAATGAATTTTGTCTGCATAAGCCTTAAGCGACATGAGTAGCAGCAAGCGAGTTCGAAAGAAATTATGCACAGTAAAGATATAAATATATTTATTATTACATAATGCAGAACATTTAGACATAGACACTAGAAATTTTGAACGCTTGTAATTTGGAGATCAGCTGAATTACATACTTCAGAACATCAGGAGTTACAAACAACCATTTTATCATGTCTGTAATTTAGAGCGATCCCAAATTACGAATTTCTTCCACTGACAGGAAGTGGAACGATTATATTGAATCAACTGCTAGGTTTTGCTGTTAGGAAAGTTGGTTCACTGTGTCGTACTAGACATTCTTTCTCGCCAGAATCTATTTTACACATTTATAAATCCGCCATTCAATAAATGCACTGAATATTTCTGCCACATTTGATTTGGCGCTTCTCTTATGTATTCAGAGATTCTTGATAAAATCCAAAGAAAAATCTGCAATGTTATTTGTCCTGACCTGGCATCTCGGCTTCAATCCATTTCTCACCGCCGTAACGAATCTTCACGATGTCTTTCTATAAATATTTTCAAGGGTATTTTCTGATGACCTTTCTGCTTTGGAACCACAAATTTATGGATTGAAGCGCACTACTGGATTGGCAACTAGGTCTCATCATTTTATAGTTAAAATGGTTAGATGTAATCGTAAGTTCTATGCTATATAATTCATAGTAATTCAATAATTCATATCTATCTATCTAGCTATATATATATATATATATATATATATATATATATATATATATATATATATATATATATATAGTACAATAAAATCAAACTTACCACATATGAGGAATAGCAAATAGTAAACTCTTCCCCATATGAGGTAATTTTGGATTTTATTGTGTACAACATTTTCTCTGTAATAATATATACATTAAGCTCTTTTTGTGGATCAGTTTTAATATTTTATATTACTAGGATCCACTTAAATCATATATTAACGGATTTATTACCTTTACTATATATATATATATATATATATATATATATATATATATAAATATATACGGAAAAAACGGAAAAAACAAAAAATCCTTATATACAATTATGCTGTTTTTAATGTTAATATGTCAACGTCGGACGTTTCGGTCTAATAAACCATCTTCAGGACATATTCATAAATTATAACATTATGTTCTGAAGATGGTTTATTAGACCGAAACGTCCGACGTTGACATATTAACATTAAAACAGCATAATTGTATATAAGGATTTTGTTTGTTTTTCCGTATATATTTTTCTTCATACTGTCGGATCTTTATCCATATATTTATATATATATATATATATATATATATATATATATATATATATACATGATAAAATATAGTTTTAAGGTATGCTATATTTATGGGGTTAAAGTGCTCAATATCATGGATTGAGTGTATGTAAATAGAAAAGTAAACAGAGGTGACAGCTTGTTTCAGGCTTAAATGCAAACTTCAGGCCATATATATATATATATATATATATATATATATATATATATATATATATATATATTGACGAAAAGATTCCAGCATTCGCATGCATAGCTTTAGATCCGGTATAATCTTCTGATGGCCATGGAATTGTCTCTCGAGACATCAGGCAACTCCTTCATGTGTATCCATCTTTCATTAATAAATTTTGTTATTTGTCTCTCTTTCTTTTGTCGTTCCCCGTCTTCTCAGGACATCAATATATTAGGCACAATCACTGACAGTATAGAAAAGTCTCTCTCTCCCTCTCTCAATCTGCAAACATCTTTGTGTTCGGCGACTTTAGTGCGCATCATGACACGTGACTTAAACATTCTTATTGTACTAATGTTGCTGGAATTCAGCCATAATATTTTCCCATTGCCCAATCCTTTACTCAAATCGTGGATTTCCCTACTCGTTTCCATAGCCAAACCATGCAACAGTCTTATTTATTCTTGCCTCCTCTCATCGCTTTATAACACTGCCCTCTTGGTAATTCGGACCTGCCCTCTACAAACTATCTTTGCCGAGGCGTTTCGTCTTCTGAAGAACTTTATCAAAGCAATGTAGCATTTCTTATGCTGCACGTGTTTGTGCACACAGGCAAGGCTTTTATTGGTTTACCAATGTTACTGCAAACTTTAATCTTAATTAAAAAACGAAGAATTTGTAGGCATGTTTATATGGATTTTTGTCCTTGTTTTGATGGGAAGAACAACCCCCCTCAAAGTTTGTAAAAGCATTTCTGAAACACCCGATATATATATATATATATATATATATATATAGTCGCCATTTTATATATTTAATTTCGCGCATGCGCATAGTTAGTTTTTTTTTATTTGTCGACGGCACATTATATTAGGGTCAGTTGGACACCGTCTGTGAGAAAAAAAAAACGCACCAAGACGCAATACACTCCGCCAGATATTTAAAAACGTCAGATGGACATTTACGCCAGGAGCTGCAATACGAATATTTCAGTGTTTGGTTGTCAATCTGAGGATAGTGCAGAGGATTCGGAAAGAGTTGGGTGGGTCTAATGGTGCTTGTAAGGATCACTACTGATGGCGATGTTATGCTAATGGAGATTTTATTGAATAAAGTTACTCTTTTGTATTTTAAGGTATTTTCGTGCAATTTTGTTAAATATATCTGTAAAAATAAGATGTCAGTTCTTTGGCGTCATTGAGACGACAATTTATCAATCGCGCCCTGGAAATCTGTTAAAATGAGATGTCAGCGTTGTTTTCATGTATGTGTCATTGAGACGACAATTTATCCATCGCACCCTGTATATCTGTTAAAATGAGATGTCAGCGTTGTTTTCATGTTTGTGTCATTGAGACGGCAATTTATCCATCGCACCCTGTATATCTGTTAAAATGAGATGTCAGTTCTTATTTTTATTTTTTGTCATTGAGACGACAATTTATCCATCGCACCCTGTATATCTGTTAAAATGAGATGTCAGCGTTAATTTCATGTTTGTGTCATTGAGACGACAATTTATCTATCGCACCCTGTATATCTGTTAAAATGAGATGTCAGTGTTATTTTTATTTTTTATTTTATTTTTGAGTAATTTAGATGACGATTTACCAGTCACACCCTATATATATATATATATATATATATATATATATATATATATATATATATATATATATCTCTGTGTGTGCGTGTTTCTATGTGCAAACGTATCTGCCTTCGCACTGTGGGCGTTGGCATTGTTCTCTCCAAACGATCCTGGCAAGTCAATATCTTTCGACAATGATCGATGTCCAGCGCGTGATTGCTGTTCATTAACCCTTTACGCGCCGGATCGATAAGCCTCGCCTGAAATCGAGAACAAAGAAATGTCAGAACTCGATATATCTATATTTCATTACTTCCCAAATACACGAGCAATAAATCATGTGATCAATGACGTTTTCAGCGAAACGCTTCATATTATCACAGCCCAGAATTGCGGTTTCCAAACAATTTTGTCTCGGTGAAATAAAAATATACTTGTAAAATTTGCATGACAAACTTAGAGCATAGGCATCTAGAATTTTTCTTTATCGATGTATTACACTAGAAATTATTATTGGCAACAGTTTTTAATAAACTAGATTACAAATGCCGTCAAAAATGACAAAAGAGTTTTAATAATGAGATTATATATCCATTCTAGAGTATTATTATCATTATTATTATTATTATTATTATTATTATTATTATTTCCTTTGATTTCTGGCGTTTACACATTTCTTTCCGTGTCCCGCCCAGGGACATAAGGTTAGAAATGGCATCATGACACTTTCCACTGACAAAAAAAAATATTACATAGATAAAGCCCTTCGTAAAATGGCTGGGCTGTACTTGTCAGAACAATTTTTGTATCTCCTTGAGGCATGGACTTCCAGGAATCCCTTCAATTAGTCTACTACAATCTTTTCCAACCAGTCCTGAGGGGCTCCAACTACAACAGGGATTGTCGATGTTCCCATATGCCACATTTTCGAGATTTCTATTTCAAGGTCCTTGTATTTTGACAGCTTTTTGAATATCTTCAAAGATACTTAATATCTTCAAAGATATTTTTTATTATTATTTCCTTTGATTTCTGGCGTGTACACATTTCTTTCCGGGTCCCGCCCAAAGATCTAAGGTTAGAAATGGCATCATGACACTTTCCACTGACAAAAAAATATATTTTACATAGATAAAGCTCTTCGTAAGGTGTGGGCTCTACTTGTGAGAACAATTGTTTTTGTATTTCTTTAAGGCATGGACTTCCAGAAATCCCTTCAATTAGTCTACTGGAATCTTTTCCAACCAGTCCGAGGGTTCCAACTATAACAGGGATTTTTGATGTTCCCATGTGCCAGATTTTTGAGATTTCGATTTCACGGACCTTGTATTTTATTATTATTATTATTATTATTATTATTATTATTATTATTATTATTGTGTATTAAAAGTATTTTCATCTTATATACAGAACCTGTTCTATTTGGTAGAGCTAGATCGGATATTCATGAGTCTATCACGACAACAATCAAGGTTCTGCATCAAAGTCAGAAGATCATTAGGCTGCCAAGCGATTTCCTGATATACCTGGTCAATCAAGGTGGTTACAGGGCGACCCACCTGTCATGGCTACGTGACCCGAGCAGTAGATCATTCGCGAGTTCTTGTTTTGCTCGCCAGCCATCTCCTCGCACCTCCTGCGTTCACTTAACATTGTAGACATATCAGGTATGAGCTGTGATTTAGTTGAATGCTGTCTCCAAGAGATAAGTATATCTCTCAGTATCCAAGTAACGGTTCCATCATCTTTTACTATAGGGTTTTAGTTAATGTCCAGTCAGTGATACCATACATTAACATTGCCACTACAGTGGCTCGAAAGAATCTCCGCTTGAGGTTGTCTGGGAAATTTCCAGATTTCATCTATTTTATTCAAGACGGTCCAGGCTTTAGCTATGCAAATTTTCTCATCCTTTTGAGAAGAATTTATTTCGCTT
Source organism: Acanthosepion pharaonis (assembly GCA_903632075.3). Taxonomy (NCBI): domain Eukaryota; kingdom Metazoa; phylum Mollusca; class Cephalopoda; order Sepiida; family Sepiidae; genus Acanthosepion; species Acanthosepion pharaonis. The sequence goes on from CAHIKZ030005609.1 coordinate 1,004,082, forward strand.
CCTAGTTATATAAAAGATTCGACAGATTTTATTGATTGATCTGAGACTGTTTCTATTGAACCTTGCTGGTTTAATTCATTTTGGTGGACATTGACATGGAGTTTTCAGTCGCTTTAGCTGAGAAATATCATCATGCCCGTCATCATGGCCCTGTATCAAGGATGGAAGATTCATTAGGATGGCATTTTGTCATAACATAACTGGTCAATGTATGGGGTGGCTGGGCGACCAAATCTTCTTACTCCAAAACAGTAGATTCTTTGCGAGTTCTTGTTTTTTATGCTAGTAGTGAACCGCTTAATTAATCCATTCCTGCAAAGTGCATTCTTCATTCTTGTAAGAGGGTAGAAATATCAGGGATGGGTCCATAGAGCTGAACTTTAGTTAGACGGTGTCTTCAAGAGATGTTAAGCATCTGAGTGTAGGTCTCAAGCTTAGACTGTAGGGTTTTAGTTAATGTCCAGTCAGTGGCACCATACATTAACACTGCTTCTACAGTGACTTGAAAGAATCTCCACTTGAGATTGTTTGGTAGATCAGATTTCCAGATTTCATCCATTTTATTCAAGGTGGCCTAGGCTATGTGAATTTTCACATCCTTTTCATTGCCTAAGTATATAAAAATTTTGACAGATTTTTTTGAGATAATTTTTATTGAACTTTGCTGGTTGAAACCTATGAATTCAGTTTTAAAGGCATTGACATAGAGTTCAACATTGTTGGCATCATTTTCTAGATGATGTAGGGGAACTGTAGAATTGGTAATGGTGTCTGCAGTGATGGTCAGGCCATTTGCATAGTCAATATCTATCAACTTTCTTGCAGGCTATCGGCTTGAAAATCTTGGTGATAAAGTAAAAAACTAGATGATTGTTGTAGAGTAGTTTTCACAGTGGAGGCTTGTATTTCACTAAGTCGGTCCTAAATTAGGTTCGACGTACAAAACGTTAGGAACTTGAAAATAATAGTTAATGACGCAGCAATCTAGTTGTGATAGTTCATACCTTAATGTCCGAAATCGACTGACTCACTCAACTCCACTGAGCCCCGGCGACTGCTACTACTACTACTACTTATTATCTGAGGGAGAGTCTATTAACAATAGAATAGGTATGTTCCGGTATAACAATGATGATGTTTGTCCAGGGAAGTTCTCACTGTATAGTCAAGGGTGTTAACAAAGGGAAAAGTTGCAAGGGTGTTACCCTGAAGGACCTCTGCGGTGATGACGAAGAAGTTAGTGTCTCCCTCTGGGGATTGTAAACTTATTTTATCTAAAGACTAGTATATCATTAATACTAATGTACCTTCCCCGTCTAAACTGACGGCAATTGTTAGAAAGTTGAGATTCAGTAAAACGGACATAAAGAATTCTACACTAAAATCGAGGACAATGAACCGATTTTTGTTCAATATCTTTTCACTTTTTCAGTTAAAAATTAAAAGGTTAAAATTTCTAGTGCACATAATGAGAGAGCGCTTAAAAGATTTGATATTCACAGGACAGCTTGAAGGCAATAGGGACAGAGGAAAACAATGCATAACCTATTTAGCGGTCTTGAGTAAATGGATGGCAGAACAAGGTTTAAGAGAGATAAAAAAAAGAAACAATTTATCAAGAACTACAAAGGACAGGAAATTGTGGAAAGCCATTGTCATGGGTCCTTACCTATAACTACAGAATGAACTCTTCCTAACACTATGTATACTACGCCTCTCAAGAGAGGGGGTCGAATCAAGCCGATCTTTTCGACTTGACGGTCGAACTCTCTGCTTTTGAGCAGAAAGGAACCCGGACGAGGTTCCGCCGAAGGGCAGAATCTCGTTCGGGGTGAATGACCTACCTTATCTCGTTTTTACGAGTTATACGGGCATATTTTTTGGCTGAGCCTACGGGCTCAGGAAACCCACGATAAAAATGACCTTGTGTCGCATGCAACCCTCGTGGGGGTGGCTAGATACTGAATCAAGCCGATCTTTTTCGACTTGACGGTCGAACTCTCTGCTTTTTGAGCAGAAAGTGAACCCGGACGAGGTTCCGCCGAAGGGCAGAATCTCGTTCAAAAGAATGACCTACCTTATCTCGTTTTTTACGAGTTATAACGGGCATATTTTTGGCTGAGCCTACGGGCTCAGGAAACCCACGATAAAAATGACCTTGTGTCGCATGCAACCCTCGTGGGGGTGGCTAGATACCTGAATCAAGCCGAGCTTCTCGACTTGACGGTCGAACTCTGCCTCTGAGCAGAGAGGAACCCGGACGAGGTTCCGCCGAAGGGCAGAATCTCGTTCGGGGAAATGACCAACCCGATCTCATTTATACGGGTTATATGGGCATTTTTTGGCTGAGCCTACGGGCTCGGGAAACCCACGATAAACTCGGCCTTGTGCCACATGCAACCCTCGTGGGGGGGGGAGGCTAGATACCGAATCGAGTCGAGCCGATAGTAGTTCACACCAAACCAGACTGACAGTCATACTAACACCTTCCACATCTTGTATTATTATTTCGTGTAATATACCTTCGTTATTTCTACTCTTGTGTTCGTGTTGTTCTTCCTTAGTCCTAACCTGGACTATAACAGCCATGATCGACAATGCTCTGAAGGGATTCTGCACATAGAACAAGAAGTGTAGATCATATCTTCTTGCATTCTGAGGGGACATAGCGTTAAAATGATTCAAAAAAATGAAAGACATAGACGTTAGCTTTGGATGGCGACTAGCGAAAAAAAAAAGTCACGAGAAATCTAGTGTACCCGTGCCGTCAAAAATGCTGGCAATTGTTAGAAAGTTTTAACAGTGAGATGCAAGAAAAGTTTTGAAATAATGTCTTGAGATTCAATAAAGTGAAGATAAAGAATTCACAACTAAAATCGGGGGCCAATGAACCGCTTAATTAATCCATTTCCTTTATATTTTTTAGACTTTCAAATCTATCAATGATTCATTGATTACTCCTGGGATTATATAAATAGCTTTTTGCTCAATATCCTTTCATCGTAAAAAATCATGTGGTTAATATAACAGTGAAATGAAAATATCTCTCGAAACAAAAATATTAGCAGCAGGGCGGCAAACAGTGACGACGAAGATGTTGAAGAAAAAGCCTATTTCCAGGCCAAATTGAAGCAATACGATCATTTAATAGATTAAGGTATGTGATTGCCTCACATGAAAGGCTTGAACACGTAAGACTGTAATCTAAGCAAAGTAAGTGATTAATTAAAAAAGTTACGAGAAAACTATAATAAAACTACTGGCAGTTAGAAATATTTAATAGTGAGATGCAATAACAACAAAAGACTTAAAACAATGTATTGACATTGAATAATGTGGAGATAAAGAATTCAAAACTAAAATAGAGACCAATGAACTGCTTCATTAATTCGATCCATTTATATCTTCTAGACATCCAATGGTATCTATGATTCATTGATTACTCCTGCTGTTATACAAATCGATTTTTCTTCAATATCTTTACATGTTAAAATGTTATGAAATTAATATAACAGTGAAATGAAAATATTTCTCGGAAGAAAAAAGATTAGCAACAGAACGACAACGACGGCGACGACAAAGCCCATTTCAAGACCGAGTTGAAGCAAGACGGTTACTTAATAGATTAAGGTATCTGAGTGCCCCTAGTGAAAGGCTTGAACACATATGACTGCAATCTAAGAAATGTCAGGGTGAAGGAACTGATTAATTAAACGGTTTTGCTCGGGAATTTTGTCTAATGGCAGGTAAATAGTTTATCTGTATAGATTATTAAAACGTATAAGGGAATTAATCAGTCATAAATTTACTAACTTAGATTGATTTACCGCCCCACTAGAGATGAAACAAGAAATATATAAATAAATATATATTGATAACTATTATATGGTTTGATATTACTAACTCTGTCCAATAATAAGTACATTTGCCTACTTTTCATTTAATTATTGGCAACACTTATTAATAAATAATGTAAAGTGTTGAACCCGGAATTACGATTTTAATAAACCCCTGAGGACGAACAATAACTCAGCTGTACTAGAAAAGAACAATTAACTAAGATAATAGATCCCTAGACAATAGTAATGGTAATATTAGCCGTTTCTTTATAAGGAAACATTCTGCATTCATTGAATGAGAAGCAAGTGTTCCTCAAGTGACGCTATTCTTCGCTCTTTGGTCATTGGGCTAGGATCAAAGTGTAGTATCTGTTCTCCTCATTCCTAATACAAATGGTAATATTAGCCGTTTCTTTATAAGGAATCATTAGGAATTCATTAAATGAGCAACAAGTGTTCCTCTAGTGACGCTTTTCTTTACTCTTTGAGCATCTGGCTAGGATCAAAGTGTAGTATCTGTTCTCATTTCTAATATTAGTCGTTTCTTTATAAGGAAATATTCGGCATTCAATAACCGAACAGCAAATGTTCCTCGAGTGACACTTTTCTTCACTCCTTAGCTATCAGGCTTAGATCAAAGTGTAGTATCTGTTCTCCTCATTTCTAATAGTAATATTAGCCGTTTCTTTATAAGGAAATATTCGGTATTCATTAACTGAGCAGCAAGTGTTCCTCAAGTGACGTTATTCTTCACTCTTTGGCCATTGGTCTAGGATCAAAGTGTAGTATCTGTTCTCCTCATTTCTAATACTAATGGTAATATTAGCCATTTCTTTATAAGGAAACATAAGGCATTCATTAAATGAGCAACAAGTGTTCCTCTAGTGACGCTTTTCTTTACTCATTGAGCATCGGGCTAGGATCAAAGTGTAGTATCTGTTCTCCTCATTTCTAATAATAATATTAATATTAGCCGTTTAATAATAAGGAAATATTCGGCATTCATTAACCGAACAGTAAATGTTCCTCGAGTGACGCTTTTCTTCACTCCTTAGCTATCAGGCTAAGATCAAAGTGTAGTATCTGTTCTTCTCATTTCTAATACTAATGGTAATAATGTTCTGTTGGTAATCCTGAAATGATGTGGTTTCTGTTATTTGGTACACTTCTTTGTTTAGGATTCTGTAGCGACAAACAATGAAGAATAAATTTGGCAATACTCTCAGGCTTACCCCTCTCAACGGCTTTTTTCACTGCTGATTTTAGGAAGCGGTTGTAGACAGCTGAGAGTTTAGATATTTCTGAACGGATTTGGCACCATGCATGGCATCGATAGAAAAGTCCGGATCTCACGAGTGTATTCAGGAACAAGCAGATAGAAAGAAGAACAATCTACAAGTTTATGTTGAATAGAGGTTTCAGTTCGAAATAACCAGATAGCTAAACCGTTCAACAAACATCTGAAGGCCGGAGTGTATAGCGGCCAAAACGTTATTATCGTAACAAGAAGGATGAGGATCTTAAATATTTAACTGTGAATAATAATGATGCCTGCCTCGTTTGTACAGGGTGCGATGGATAAATTGTCGTCAAAATAACGCAAACACGAAAATAACACTGACATGTCATTTTAACAGATATATTTAACAAAATTACACAAAAATATCTTGAAATGCTAAAGAGTAAATTTATTTAATAAAATCGCCGTTGGCTTCAGCCACGGACTCGTGACGAATCCTGATTTTTTTTCAACTCTTCTGGATGGTCTCCTTGTTTAAGTTGTTGAATGCTGCCATGATCCTTACCTTCAGTTCATCTTTTGTGTCACTAGGCGTTTTGTTGGTCTCTCGCTAAACTGCGCCCCACACATAATAATCTATGGGTTTACACTCTGAGCAGTTAGGTGGCCAGATGTAAGGGGTGATGTGGTCGCAGAAATTGTCTGACAGCCATGACTGGGTTCTTCTGCTTGTGTGGCATGGTGCAGAGTCCTGTTGCCAGTGACAACCTCTTGACCCAGGGCAGCACAACCTCCTCAAGGAACTTGATGTAGGCCTCCGTGTTGAGTCTGAAGCCTTGAGGGAAGACAAGTGATCACTCCATACACCTTCGGAATCACCATTAGACTCATCCAACTCTTTCCAAATCCACTGCACTGTCCTCAGATTGACAACCAAACACTCTGAAATATTTCTATTGGGGCTTCCGGCGCGAATGCCAAGCAGTAGAGTATGTCGTTTCCAAAATTCGTCTTTTCGTGCACTTTTTTATCACAGATGCTGCCCAACTGTAACGTGCAGTGAAGAAAGTCAAAAACAAACAACGCACAAGCGCGAAATTAAAAAAAAATAAAATGGCGTCAATTTACCTATCGCACCCCGTATATCCGAGGTTCCGTTTGATTGGCTCGTTATGTCGTCGAATAACTATGCGGTGTATAATTGAATAAGAGGATGAAGTGTTTTCCTAACAAAAGAAACGAGCTGAAAAAAAAAAGGCATCAAAAGAACGAATTAACTTCTTGCGCCATCTTGGGCAAACGTTTTCAGCTGACATGAAGTGGAAAGAGTATATTGAATCTGTTGCTATATCTGCTGCTAGGAAAATCGTTTCAAGGTCTTGTTCTAGACAGTTTTTTTTTTCTCGCCAGAAACTTATACATTCGTAAGTATTACGTATTTCAGAATGTTATCTGCTGACATGAAATGGACGGATAATATTGAATCTGTTGCTAGAACGACTTCGAGGAATGTTGTTTCACGTTATCATACGACAATTTCTCTCGCCAGATAATTACATATTCATAAGTATTACGTACTTCAGAACATTATCTGCTGACATGAAACGGAATGATAATATTGAATCTGTTGCTAGAACAACTTCTAGGAATGTTGGTTCACGGTATCATACCACAATTTTTCTCGGCAGAAACTTACACATTCATAAGTATTACGTACTTCAGAACATTATCTGCTGACATGAAACGGAATGATAATATTGAATCTGTTACTAGAACGACTTCGAGGAATGTTGTTTCACGTTATCATACGACAATTTCTCTCGCCAGATAATTACATATTCATAAGTATTACGTATTTCAGAACATTATCTGCTGACATGAAATGGACGGATAATATTGAATCTGTTGCTAGAACGACTTCGAGGAATGTTGGTTCACCGTATCATACGACAATTTCTCTCGCCAGAATCTATCTTATACATTTTTAAATCTACCATTTGTCCATGCTATGGATATTCTGATATATCTGGTCTGGTGCTTTTGCTGCGATCCTTGATAAAAGAACATGCAGTTATTGATCTTGACCTGGCATCTCGGCTTCAGTCACACTCCCAGCGCCATAACGTATCATCCCTGTGTCTTTCTGTAAATACTTTCATGGGAACTATCCTAATGAACTTTCCGCTATGGTACCTCGACTTTGTGAATTTAAGTGTACTACTAGACTAGTGGCAAGATTTCCTCCTCTTACAGTTGAAATGGCTAGATGTGGCCGTAAGTTCTATGCTAACAGCTTTGTTCACTTGCATTTCTAACTTGTGAAACTCTCTTCCGGCTTTTGTTTTTCTGTCTTCTTAATTCCTGTTCTTTTATTGTTCTCTCTCCTTAATGTTTTCTTTTTCTAATAATATTTTACATTATGTAACACTTTGCGTCTCAGTGGCTTTATTGCCTTTCTTGGGGTGAAATGTTTAATAATAAAAAAAAAGATTTAAATAATCTAAGATATATACTCTTGCATGTCAAACATAAATTTGAACATTGTACGTGCGTGAATTGAATAAAGACTTCAATGGTTCGGGATTCCGTGAATTTTAGAGGCTCCCGAAGAAGGCCTGTAGTTATGACGGTCAAACATTGCAACCGGGGCCGGGTGAACTCTCTTAGTGCTTTTCTTATGATAACTTGAGATTTATATATCGTTATTTTTTTTTCTTTTCTTTGAGAGATGTTTGATAGCAAAACGTCTCTCTACAAAATTTTCTGATAGGATTTATCTCAGTCGTTTGTAGTTGAAAGGTTTTAACTTAAAAACCAAAAAATAAAAAAATAAAAATCAAGCGCAAAAATATTGCTGTATTTTATCTTTTTATTCTTTCTTTTTATTTATTTTTCTTCTTGGTTTCCCACAAAATAATATTAAAAAAAAAAGAAATAAACACAAAATTATTTCTTTTTCTTCTGAAATTCTTAACTCGCAGTTTCTTTAAACATGCCCAGCTTCGAAAAATTGTTTTAAGAAAAAGAAATAGACTCGTTAAATTAATTAATTTTACAAAAGATTTATAAACAAAAAGAATTATAGCCTGATCGGTTGCTAAGCTAATTTTGGCGGTAAAAAATGTAAGATGCAGACGATAGTCACATAAAAAAAAATCATCTCTTTCACTTCAAAAATTTAAATGCAAGGTCGATCGTCATCTTCCGTAAGCTTAATTCTTACATTGTTGTCTCTCTGTAATATTTTTTTCTCGGGTTTTTTCACACTCAGTAAGCCTTTGAGTCTTAGTAGCTTTATCGCCTTGCTTGGAGTGAAATGATTAAAAGAAAAAAACTACAGTCAGTCGATGAAGATTTTGTCAAACAGTATAGACATCTTGATCGTTTTAATCGTTTAACGATATTTTTGCCCGTACCGACGCAACTCCCTTGACCACTGAACATTTATATCCGCCTTTAAACATTCTTTTATTTTTAACCTTCCAGAGAACTCAAAACCAAAAGTGGACGGACAAAAACAGAGAAGGAATTTTGGCATTTTTCAATAACGCAGCAAATGGCTGAATCCAAAATAATTTCTTTTTTAAGTAACTCCTATTTATGCAAAATTCATGTCTTAAAACCAAGGATTTCTCCCAAGTTGCAGAAACACAGCAGCCTTAAAATATCTGTGCTTTTTATATCTGGCACCAAATATATTTGTGAATGTCTTCACGGTTCATAAGGCTTACGGCCATATCACTTCGAAACACGTGTTCTCGGGCGATCAGCGAAGTTAAGCAACGTCGAGGTTGGCCAATACCTAGATGGACAACCACTTCGAAATACCAGATACTGTAAGACTGAAGATGCAGTTTGTGTAATACATAATGGCTCAGATTTGTAAATCGGAGAAGACGAGTTCCAATTTCAGTCATGTTCATTATATACTGGTACGGGCAAATATTATTGAGAAATAAAAGATTCTTTCCCAGTGTTATATGCCTGTAAGAGAATATAATAATAATATTCTTCGAATCCACCTCTTCTCCTCAATCTGTGAGTTAATTAGTAGAAATTAATTCATTAAAAATCATTATTATCTCCAAAAAAATTATTACAATTTTAAAATACTTCCTTCATTCAAATAACCTACAAAAGGTTGATAAACCGTAACAAACAAATCAATCAATCACGGTAACTGATTCCGGCGAATTTTTAAATCGTTATTCTTAAAGGAAATTCTCCCATCAAAATATTCGAAAGTAACTAACAATAAAGGGTTATTGAGGCACGTTTATGTGGTGTAATGGTTAGCAAGCTTGTCTCACTAGATCAATTATGACTGAGTAGTGATTACGAGCCTCACTGTGTTTCCCATACTCAAGCTACTCAAAGAATATCATAGGACACTTCGACGTAGTGTAATCGTTATCAAGATTGTCTCGCCAGATCAATTACGACTGAGTAGGAAGTTTGCTTCTCACTGGGTGCCCCACACTTTCGGCCTTGTGCCACACCTAATCTACGCTTAGAATATCATAGGACACATCTAGGTAGTGTAATGGTTAGCAAGCTTGTTTCGCTAGATCAATTACGACTGAGTAGTGAGTTCGATCCTCACTGGGGGGCCCATACTTTCGGCCTTTTTCCACACCTAATATACGCTTAGAATATCATAGGACACATCGAGGTAGTGTAATGGTTAGCAAGCTTGTCTCACTAGATCAATTACGACTTAGTAGTGAGTTCGAACCGCACTTATGCCATATCTAATCTACACTCTAGAAAACCAGCATTGTAGCGTGTTACTGAATGAAGTTTGCAATAGGAACTGTCGATTAGTTGTCCTACAGACATTGGAGGTTACTCCAAGGAAGCGTACGAAAATTGTAACTCTTCGGAAACGCACTGGCAAGCCTTAACAGTTAACAAATAAAAGTACTATTAACAGGCTTGGAAACTCTCCTGATTTAAATCCAATCGGGAACCTGTGGTCAATCTGCATAGAACGACTTTGTGGAATGGACATACGAAGTACTAACATGTGCACTGGGTTGTTTTATTGGAAAAATACGAAAAGAAAGTAAATAATAACGGAATTATTCGTTTTGTTTCAATTAATTTGCACGCGGGTGTATGTTAGAAAAGTAGTACATAAGTACCTGTGGAATCGATGGTTTTACACCCGTCATTTATTCAATTCTGTGTACATGTTTGCGTAGCGTCCGGCGCCAATGCCAACGCTGTATCACGTTCCTGTTGTTTTTTGTTAAGTTGACTTATTTTTATTCTCATTTTTCTTTCGTTGTTCGTCTATTTTAAGTCCAGCTTCTTACCCGATCAATGCTTGAAATGAATTGCTTTTCAAATAAGTCAGCGCCACAAATGGAATCCTTTTTTAAAGCTGCTCATGGCCAATTCCGAATTCCCTGGAAAGTGAAAGTGAAAGTAGAAAATTACATAACTGGCCTATTCCATAGACATGTTCCTATGTGCATTCATAACTACAGGCATGCATACATGGTTAAGTAAATAAAGAATAAGTAACCTTTCTAAAAGCAACGTGTACATATATATCAAAGCCAGAAAATGGAGACCTGACATCTACCCAACAAGTGAAAAAAAGCTATGCATTATACCGTTTGGCAAAAAAGATAGTGATGAAGTTTAACAAATAGCGAAACAAATTTATAAAGGTTTTACTACTTGTTCTTTATTTAATACAAAACATAGATAGTATCGACAATTTCTCTCTGTACACCACACTCTCTCTCTCACTCTCTCTTTCACTCTCTCTCTCTCTCTATATATATATATATATACTTCATAGTTTTGTTACATAGCATTGACCAATGTATTTCTAACACCTGAGGAAGAAATATATTTATATGTATGTGCAAATATATGTGCGTATATATATTACCCATACCTATATATATATATATATATATATATATATATATATATATATATATATATATATATATATATATATATATATATATCTGTGTGTGTATATAGGGATGGGTAATACATATAGACACGAGTTGGCAAACACCATATATATATATATATATATATGTGTGTGTGTGCTTTCTGTTATTTTCAACACTTTGTTCACTCTCTTATTGACAGTGTATCATATTCAAATCACATGAATGTTACCTTATTTGCCTGAACAATTTTGTCTGGCGAACGGTGAATTCGTTCAGTTTTCATTGATATAGATAGATAGATAGATAGATAGATAGATAGATAGATAGATAGATAAACGTTATTTTTACTGGATACAGAGATAGATAGATAGATAGATAGATAGATAGATAGATAGATAGATAGATAGATAGATAGATTGAGATATATAGAAAGAAAAAAATGAGATATATACAGATTGTAAGATAGATAAATATAAAATGATTGAGATATATAAAAAAGAAAGAAAAGCAGATTGAGATAGATAGATAGATAGATAGATAGATAGAACCAAATCGAAAGATAGATAGATGTAAAGAAAGAAACACTGAGAAAGAATTCTCCAATGTATTCGTTCCATCTTTGAGGAATTTTCTGTCTTGCTATTATGAATGATTGTCTGAATTTCTGGACTGAGAATTTATAATCACACACTTGATTTACACTATTTATGCTCGAACTATTGTCTTCCTTTTTGCTGTTTTTATCACAACAATTCGACCGTTATGCGCTCAGGCCTTCCTCGGATGCATATCGATTTGGGTAATCTAAAGGAAATTCTGAACTGAATTCTTCATTTAATCTACGTAGGTTGACTGTTCGCGTTTCATGCCTTATTTTTTTTAGCACTATTGCTTGCTCGTTTCCACAAAATACAAGGATATTCAGCCTAACCAGAGATTGAATTGAACACCATCTTATCACCGAATTCACAAACCAACATTTTCAGCCACTCAGCTCCACAGCTATACACAATCTTAAAACTTGAAACCTAATCTTCGCTGCTGATTAGGCTGCTACTGACACTGCTACTGTTGGCTGTCATGTTTTGAGTTCTGCTGCTGCGGTTAGAATGTTCCCTCTTTTGTTGATGTGCACATCTTTTGTCCTGTTAATTCCCTTATTTATTTTTCATTTCTGTCTTTTCTATGATGCTCATTCTTCTAATATCTGCACACTTTCCGTTGAGTCTTTCCTCTTTTGCCTGCCAGTATTTGTTTCTACATGTGGGGCTCCTATAACCCTTGGGTCTTGTGATCGCGATTTGTTTCTAATTTCATTATCTAATGTTCAATAATCTACGCCATTCATTGGCACTGTTTGCTGTCTCTTTTTCATCACCTCCAGAATTTTATCTATCATTTTTCCTTTTTGTTTTGGTAAATTCTTCTTGGTATGATCTCGTTTGGTAGTATTAATTTGGCTTCTTTTAATGTTTACCTTGAATTCCCAGCCTCGTTCAATTTATTATACAGTAGAATCTCTCATATCCGGAATCCCTCTTATCCGGACACGATTTTGATGTGCATATTTGAACTATTTGGGTGATATGTAACTGATTTGAAATTTCTTTTTTTCAGGAAATTTACTTTGGATAATTGCTTATGATTATTTTACCCTAATGATGATGGGAATAAGAGGAAAAGAACAACTTTGGAGTTATCGCAAAAAGTGGAAATTTTAAACAGACTAGACTCTGGTGAAAGTTCATTGGAACTAATCGCCGAGTTCAACATAGGAAAGTCAACATTGTAGGTTATAAAATCTTCCAAAGAAACCATTCTTCAGCGTTCACACTGTCACAATGAACAAAGCAATAAAAACATAATGGGGATGAACCTCATCTTTGTTGCCATATTTATTACAACGTTTCGGCCGTTGTACGCTCCGGTCTTCTTCACGTGGCTGGAATGTCGAATTGAACCCTTTATTTTACTCACTGGAGTAGACAGTTCTAGTTCCACGTGCCATGTCTAATGGATGTCAGTTATCAGTTATTTCCTGTTAATTCCCCTCTCCAAGTTCTCCACCGCCTTAACCAGGTATTGAACTCACACTCTTTGGGTCCTGTGACTGGATCTAACTAAAGACTTTATCCACTGTGCCATGTGTCAATCCATTACCCCACCGTTCCTCCTCCCCAATCTGGTACTGCGCTTAAATTCATAAAGCCAAGGTACCATAGCGGTAACTTCATCCGAACAATTACCATGAGCGTATTTATAGAAAATCTACAGGGAAGATATGTTACGGTGATAGGAAATCAGAACAATCTAATCAGACACCTGAAGGATTCAATAGCCAAAAAGAGTATAAAATCCAAGATGACCATGGTTGTTTGAATACAAAGACAGATTGGTGATAATAAGTCCTTATTTAGAAAAGGATGCAAAGAGTTACTGAAAGTGAAATTAACAAAAATGTCAATAAAAAAACAAGATTCAATCAGAACAGATGATGACAAATGATATTGCAGTTTGTTTGGAAAATAATGTCCGATTTGGGAATGTATTTAAACAGTATTTAAATCGGTGAAAATAAGAAGCCTGAACATCTAGACATTTCTACTATCGAGTTTCCAGGTGCCTGGTGTACTTTGTAACTGTTGAGCACTTTATTCAATTCATGGGGTTAGGGTGTTCCCATTTCTCATTGCCGAAGTATAGCTCCTCTCTGCCTTTTCTATAAATACTTTCATGGTAATTGTTCTGGTGAACTTTCCTTCGTAGTACCTCATCATCATCATCAGGACGAGAATTCTCGGATTCTCCTGAATCGTTCCTTCCAATCATCTCTGTCAAACATCACTAGACAGCATGTCCTTCAGATGACATCCACCGTCATCTACAAGTTGGTCAATGTTCTCCTGTTCCTTCCAACCATTTGTCAGACATCGCTGTCGGCAGATCCTTCAGATGGCATCCAGAGTCATCCGCAAATATTTGTCCAGTAGTGTGTAGTTTCGCGTAAATCCAATGTTTTCAGAGATTGGTCATTTGGTCCGTCCTGCGTGTTTTCCAATGTTTCCGGAGATTGTTCATTTTTCTCAGTAACGCGTATTTTCCAGTGATTCTGAAAATTTAACATTTGGCATGTTCCATGTATTTTTCAATGTTTCCGAGTCTGTTTCCGCGTATTTTTCATATGCTATCGTGATTGGTCACTGTTTTCTATTGTTTTCAGCGATATTTTCATTGGCCTTTCAAGTAAAATGTATAAATATGAAAAAATTACTGTCAAAATATTCGAAACACCAAATCCCGAAAATTATAAAAATAGACAAATTAAGTACCTATAAATATAGCATACTTTAAAACTATAATTTTACAATATATATATATATATATATATATATATATGGGTGGGGGGAACACTCTCTAGAACCAAATAATTTCCACATATTATTCAAAGGAATTAATGTTTAGGTGTTATGAGGTCTTCCAACCGATCTTTTGCCGCGCAATGGGTTACATAAGATGTCATTCCCATATTCTGATTTACTTCTTCAGAAGGGAGCAGCTAGCCGAAACTTTCTCTTTCTTAGCAAAACTCAGATAGCAAGAAGATGTACATACATGCGTTTCTCTGTTGGGTGTTTCTTCCAGCTGATTCCAATGCATCTCGTAACATCCTTGTATATGTTCCATCAAGGGATGCTTCTTGGTGTTTCGTCAATGTCCATGGTGTTGAGACAGATTCTTCCGTGACCTTAAAGAAGTCCTTCTTAAGATTGTCAAAGAGAGAAAACTTTCAGATAGTGTTCAGACCATCAAGGACCCCCCTCCCAAGGTTAACAAATTCCTGGACGGATTTGATATTGTTGCCGTTTTTCAACTTAATTCTCCTTTATGGTTGTAGCTGATACATTTTGTTTTGCCAGCATTAATGTAGAAACCAATTCCGCTGGCCGCTTCTTCGATGAAATGGAGAAGTTTGGTAGCCTTATCACTCGGAACTGAAAAGGCAAGGTCATCTGCGTAATCCACATCTATTATTGTTTTTGCTGGTGCCTAGACTTTAAATTTAAGAGCAGTACTACATTGGCAACGAGGACTCCTCAATCTAGAGTTTATGTATGCCTTTACGAGACAACTCTAAAGGTTTCGAAGCCAAGCAACTGTTGAATGCTTTTGCAGCATCTCCTTTGCAACGGTATGTCTTTTGGCTTAGAAAATTTTTCAAGATGCTTGAAAAGTGGGCGATGGATCAGGGGGATATGGTGGACGTGGCAAAGTCTTGTATCCTACCTGGATGAATGTCTGCAGTGTTTTCCAGGCAACATGTGGCTGAGAATTTTCAGGAAGCATAATTGGACCTCATCGATTATCCAATGCCGGTCGCATTTTGCTTAACTGAAGGTGCATTTCATCCAGTTGTTGGCAATAAACATCGGCAGTGATGATGCAATGCTTAGATTCTTAGATTCTTAGATTACAGAATATCGTAATTCATAACTCCAATGTCGGACCTCCACACAAAATAATCTTCTGTTAGTGGAATTTCGGTTTTGGAAAGTTTTAGGTCCTTAGTCCTGGTTAAAGCATGGAGCTGTTTGTTTACTATTGTCATAAAGGACTAATTTCTAATCACAAGTCACTATTCGATCAAGAAATGGATCATTCGAATTTCACAGATGCAGCATTGTACGCATTTCAAAACGTCGAATTTTGACTTTCACTTTCACTTTCACTTACATGTGGAATCCATCTATCGAGTCTGTCACCTTGACAATTTTCTTGAGACGGTCCGATATTTTTTAAATAATGGCACTCATTATATGAAACATTTCCCTGACATTTTAACGTCTGTTCTGTTCGACTAGTGTTTTCAAATGCTGATTGTCATTTTACAGATGGGCGTCCTCTACCAACTTGATCTCCAAGGCTCTTCACTGCGGAACTTCAGAAACCAGGGACGTACTGTCCGATCACAAGTGGATCATTTACCCTATACTCTGTTAATGTTGGCAGCAGTTTACAAAGCATTATGCTTAGGTTTGAACTCATACAAAAAACGTAAACGCATCTCTTGTTTTTTTAATCATAAAGATGAGAGGTATATAACCTTTTAAATTAAATTCTGCAAGAAATTGATATAAAAGTAACAAAGAGAGAACTTTAATCATTAGACTTATGTAATATATTCTTGTGCAACTATTATAATGTACAATTAAATGGCTTATTCTAAAATCGGACATCATTTTCAGAAAAAAAAACTAATAGCAGAAAAATACTTTATGAATTCCAATCGTCTGAATATAAAATAATGAAATATACATCGAAATTATTATCGAAACAAGTGCATATTTGTCTGATTGTCTCCGTATGTATTATTGGATTAATTATTCCTAAGAATGTTTTAGTTAAGTGTCGAAACGCAATAAACAGATATTTAAATAATGTAATATGTTTCCATTTTGACTTCATATTTACATAAAAGCTTAAGCTGTGGATGTAGATTCTATGAAATATATTAAGCTAAGGAAATCTTGTAAAACCTATATTTCGTATTTGCAGTAATTTTGATGCATATGACTATTTAAATAAGCAACCTTTTATCTAAAAGATCAAAGATAGTCAATAATTCAGCCGTTATATCTCCAACATTCAGCCATGACGGTAAGTCGAAAGTAAAGCTTTTATAATTTATCTTATGCAAATAAGTGTCCTTTGTAGCTTGTAATGAAAAAAAGAAAACAAATCTATTTGTTAAGATGGGGGGGGGGCTGATATTTCAGGATACTTCTCGTGCTCAATAAAATGCATGATATAACCGACTGACTGAAGCGGCCATTCTTCAAGATGGCGGATCTTTTCCAAAATCGCCGACTGAACAGGAAAAGGAAACAGCCTGGAAAAAAAAATAGGAGAAATATTGAAAGAAAACATATAAAAGAATGATAAGAAAATTATTGATAAATCAGGATGCAATAATAAATCTTCACCTAAAAAAAAAATTAATTAAAATCTATCGTGACATATTTTACAAAGTTTTTAACAAGTTATTTTAATGGATTTATAGACGTTAATAACTGATAATAATTGTTCGAAATTATTTTCATATTTATAATATTTTTGATGAATGACTGATGTCATTAATATTTGAATATAAATGATGTAAAAATATAGATTATTTTTTTTACCATAACTCCTCATGTATAATACGCCTTCATTCATAATACGCACCCCTAAAATTGTAATAAAAGTGTGGGAAAATGCTTCTATTCACGCTAAATACGCACCTCTTGCTTGGTAATCAAACCTTATAAATTGTACTTCTCCAATTTCATTATGGCCAGTGTTATTTACTCTTATTTAAAAACATGGTTTTAAACATAGAATAATATTATTCTAATTTAGTTTTATGATAATTCTTATTTTATTTTACATTTGTAAGTATTGTTAGGTACATATGATTGTATTTGACATCCTTATGGTGTCGCAATCACTGAATCTTAGTGTCAAATTATCGTATGTTTGTGGGAGTAGTCATTTCATAACTGAAATCGACCTCCGAAAGACAAATTTTAAAGATATTTTGTAGCTGTGCATAATACGCACCCCTAATTTTGCTTATTATTTTTTAGAAAAAAATGCGTAATATACATAGGGAATTACGGTAAATATTCTAAAGAATTTATATACTTTATTCCGTGTAAACACTTTGAAATAAAAAACGTTTTGGAATCAGAGATTGTTCATTTGGTCTATCCTCTGTGTATTCTAATAGTCCCAGATGTTTTGTGAAATGTACTGTGTATTTTCCATTGGTGTTAGAGATTTTTCATTTAGCCTGTTCCAGCGTATTTTTCCAAATAGTTCCGGAGATTATTCACTTAGCTTATCCAGCGTATTTTCCAACGGTTCGAGGAAATCTTCATTTAGCCTGTCCTGTGTATTTTCCAATGGTTTGCGACATTATTTATTTAGCCTGTTCCGTTAATTTTTCCAATGCTTCCCGAGATTGTTCATTTGTCCATCACCGCTTAATTTCCAGTGACTCCGAAGAATAAACATTTGGCCTGTTCCATTTATCTTCCAATGTCTCCGGAGATTCGTTATTTAGCAAGTACCGCGTATTTTCAACTGTTTCCAGAGACTTTTCATTTGGATAGTTCCGTGTATTTTACCAATGCTTCTTGAGATTGTTCTTTTAGATTATTCTGCCTATTTTCCAGTGATTTTGGATATTTTTCATTTTGACAGTTCGCTTATTTTCCAATGGTTCGGGAGATTCTTCGTTTGGCCTGTACTGCATATTTCCTAAATGGTTCTGGTGATTATTCACTTCGCTTATCCAGCGTATTTTCCAATGGTTCCTGAAATTATTCACTTAGCTTATCCTGCGTACCTTCCAATGGTTTAGAAATTGTTCATTTGTCCAGTTCGATGTATTTTCAAATGATTCGAAATATTGTTCATTTGATCTGTTCCGTATTTTTCCAATTGTATGGCTGATTGTTCATTTGGCCTGTTCCGCTTATTTTTCCAATGCTTCCGCAGATTCGTTATTTGGAAAGTACCACGTATTTTCCACTGATTCCAGTGACTGTTTATTGGATCCGTCTCGCGTATTTTCCAAATGGCACCGATTCCAGTGTATTTTTCCAGTGGTTCTATAGATTGTTCATTTGTCCAGTAGTGTGTAGTTTCGCGTGTTCCAATCTCCGGATATTCTTCATTTTTCCAGTAACGCGTATTTTCCAGTGATTCTGAAAATTAAACATTTGGCATTTTCCATGTATTTTCCAATGTTTCCGAGTCTGTTTCCGCGTATTTTTCATATGCTATCGTCATTGGTCACTGTTTTCTATTGTTTTCAGCGATATTTTCATTGGCCTTTCAAGTAAAATGTATAAATATGAAAAAATTACTGTCAAAATATTCGAAACACCAAACCCCGAAAAAAAAAAAAATAGAAAAATAGATATATATATATATATATATATATATATATATATATATATAGAGAGAGAGAGAGAGAGAGAGAGAGAGAGGAGTTCGAATTGCAGTCGAATCCATTACATTAACTTAAGTGCAAATACCCTTGGGAAAGATGTGAATCCTATTCTTCTCCCTCCAGCTATGGGTAAATAGCAGGACAGACTGGGTTCTATAGCCTGGATGGAAACTGGTCTAGAGAAGGACAACTCTGAATTCAAAACCTGCGGAGGTTTGTTTCGGGACCTTGTGGCACGTAGTGCACCAGGTCTCTCTATTCGGCCCTTCAAAAAGTGTGGATTATCTTGCGCGAAACCTTCACCACTATAATCAAATCTCATGTGCTGTTGTCGGGCTGTCGGTTTCTAGAACTGATCTGCTTGACCCTCATACGTCGAATTCGACGGGAGAGTCGACTGTATACATATATATATATATATATATATATATATATATATATATATATATATATATATGTATATATATATGTGTGTCTGTCTGTGTGAACAATCTTCAGAACCAAATAATTTCACATGTTATTTAAAGGAATTTATTTTCCTTATGTTTTCCGATGTTTCACCATTGTCTTTTGTGTGTAGTAGTAATTGAAATTTTTCTTGGACTCGTGGAAAAAATATTCTTCTGCTTAAGGCGTAACAAAAAAATTAAGGATTGATCGCAGAAAGGATGAATGAAGGTCTTTGTACTTATCTTTTTATGACCCCTGTATCTTTTTTAAACCTATCTCCATTTTTGTGATTTGTGTGCACATGTGTGTGTTTGCTGGTATGTGTATATATATATATTACTTCTCCATACATTAGAACAAACTCCAATCAACTAGAACTCAAGGGGTTACTGAGAGCGAAAGAAAATGAGAAAACATTAGTGAGGAGAAAGGACAATAAAATAAGAGAATACAAAGAGAAAGAAGATTGCGATTGGCGTTGCATTTAAATTTTTGAAGATTGTAGGCGGCAGGGAAGCAAGAAATCGGGAAGGTGTTCCACAGTCGAGAAGTGCGAGAAAAGAAACTGTTAGAATAGGACACACAGTTGAATCTAGCTAGTTCAACGGTAAAACGGCGAGTCCTAGTTACCAATCAAGCAGCATGTTTAAATTCATGCAATCGAGGGACTAAGGAGGAAAGCTCATCAGAACAACTGCCATGAAAATATCTATGGAAAGTCACGTGACGTCGGCAAGAAATAGAATATGGTCGAGATGCCAGGTCGGGATCGATTACATTACAGACTATTCTTTGAATTTTGTCAAGAATCTAGGGCTACATAGTAGGAACACCAGACAACATTTCAAATCAAGTCAGTACGCTCATAGATCAGATCTCCTGACTGGAATCGGGGTGATCATTGAAATTTCAAAGAACTGATAGAATTAACTTTTTTTTTCTTGGACACATTCAAAGAACTGACAGAATTAATTATTATTCTTGGAAAGTTTCAAAAAACTGATAGAAATATCTCCTTTTTTTTTTCCTTGGACAGTTTCACAGAACTGATAGAATTAACTTTTCAAAGAATTAATGGAATTAATATTTTTTGGTGGGGTCAATTTCAAAGAACTGATGGAATTAATTTTTTTCTTGGACAGCTTCAAAGAACTAATATAATTAATGTTTTTCTCTTGAACATATATATATATATATATATATATATATATATATATATATATAAAACTGAACATAGAAGTCAACACTTAGAGGCGACACTCTGTTTCATGCTAGATGCAATTGTCAGGCCACGTGAAACAGACTGTCGCCTCCAAGTGTTGATTTCTATGTTCACTTTTTATATTTATCCTATAAATATAGCACGTCTTAAGACTATATTTCTTCATATATACATATATATATGTGTGTGTGTGTGTGTGTATGTATATATATATATATATATGTATATATATATATATGTATGTATATATATATATATATATATAAATATATATATATATATATATATATATATATATATATATATACAAATGAGAGAAATAACAGATGAAGTAAAGTTTCGCTAAATAAATAAATAAATAAATAGTACTTAATATTTTTGTTTTATCAAGAAAAAATATGTCTAAATTCACTTTCACGTGTTTATGTTTTATTAAATTTCTAAGCATCGCTTTTTAAAAGAATAAACATTGTCGAGGAGTGAAGGTAGTTATAATAATAGCGGTGTCAAGGGAAACCCCGTCTTTTTGGCACTCCATTTTTTGGCGAGCTCGAATGTCCCAGACTGCTCAAACAGTAGATATAGCTTACTTTTGATCATGTAAGCTGGAAATAGCGACGCCCGTGGCTGGAAAGAGGTTCATATTTAGTTCGCGTGTTTAGTACGCACTCCTAACTTTTAGGCTTACAAATCTGGGATAAAGTGTGAATTGCAAGTTAACTATTGGGCCGCTTGAAACAACAAATTATAAAACCAAAAAGAGACTAGAAGAATTGGAAAGTAGGAACAGTCAGAGAATATATTTCCTAAAATAAACAAACACACGTCAGAAGAAATACCGGCGACTAAAAAAGCGGGAACGTGAAGTAATGGATAGCGGCTGGGATTGAGGAATTGGAGAGGTGAGTTCGAATTCCAGTCGGATCCATTAAATTCATTTACATGCTGCTGCTCCTCCCTTGGGAAAGTTAGGAATACTCCTCCCCTCCCCCATGGGTAAACAGCAGTACAGATTGGGTTCTATAGCCCTGGATGGAGAAAGTAACTTTGAATTCAGGCGTATATAAATACTATTTATTTGTTCGATGATCCCGACTACGAATAACAATGAAAAAATTGTAGCAGACACTAAAATTATAAAGTACTCTGGACCATACCAAAACTGGACAGCAGAGATACGCAGTCAGCTTATCCACAAAGCAAGAAAACTAAAGAAGTTGCTTCATTACACCAGAAAGAATATGTCGTCTGGCTGTATATTAATAGAAAGCATGGAGGAGGACTAGTCAGCATGGAAGAGATCGTCAAGGGAATTCAAAAAGTATACAATGCAGAGTAAGTTCATCTTACAAAGTAGAGCTACATACGGGATTAAAACGACCAAAAGGATTGACAGTGAGAATTAATTATATGGACATTTTAGAAGATAAATAGAAAGAAAGGAATATAAATCGACAAGGCTACGCAAAGGAAACCTAAAACGAGAAACTGAAGAACTTTATAAGACGGACAAAAATCGATTGCACAAGAAGAAATTATATAAACACGAGGATACAGGAAAAAGAACATTTTTCCAGTAGGAACTGTGCAAGATACAAAACTTTGACTACAGAGATCATTAGTAATTATCAGGTTATATATATATATATATATATATATATATATATATATATATATATATATATATTTGGTTGGATAGATGTGAGTTTGTGACCCTGGGTTTCACGCTTTCGCATATAATATATAAATAATTATACATATATATATTTATTTATATTTATATACACTTTTCACATATATATATATATATATATATATATATATATAATAGCTGGCCACTCGTATTTGAGGATACCCATCAATTAGCACGACTAGCTAATCCCTATTGCAGGCGCCTGCTCTGTGGTTTTTACTGCAATTATGCTGACTAGACGTTAGTCACAGTTTCTGGGATCAACAATTTGAGCAAGGCCACCACGCTCAAGCTCTCGGCCACGATGACTTGTGACTTGTGACTTAATGCTAGCGCAACTATCGAAGAACCCCAAGGGTTATGTCTACTGTTGAAACTTGACTAATGCATGGAATAATAATGCAACACAAAATGTACTTAGAACAAAATGTATTGAAACAAGAAAATGTACACAATATTTACATATAGTCTTTTGTATATTCCTGGTAAGACCGTTCCTGGAGAATGTGTTGACTGAGTCGTAGTGGGGCAGAGTCTCTGGTTGAATCTCTTGATTCCTCCCTCTCTTCCCGGTACCAACCATATTTATATGGTCGGTACTCGACTATACAAATTAGGTGGATCCTACCACAACATCTACCCAATTTCTATCGCAAGGCTTGGGTCAACCTGTGGTATGGTTTTCAGGTACTTTCCAAAGGTGCCACACGCTGGGATCGACCCCTCCAATCCTCTCAAATCGACCATGGTGAGATTTTTTCTCATGTTAAGCGAATGTTCTAACCATATATATATACTCACACTCGAGGCCGAGTATATATATATATATATATATATATATATATACTCATACTCGTGGCCGAGTATATATATATATATATATATATATATATATGTGTGTGTGTGTGTGTGTGTGTGTGTGTGCGGGGAGAGAGAGAGAGAAATAGATGCAAGATACTGAAAAGAATCAACCCATTTCCCAAAACTTAAGAATATTTTTAAGTCTCTTAATCTTGCCAAGAATACTTCAGCCCCCACTAGGAAATAGATAGATAGATAGATAGATAGATAGATAGATAGATATACATACATACATACATACATACATACATACGTGCGCGGGGGACACGAATTATTTCCCAAAATTTGAGAAATTTTTTTTGTTGTTTTTTGAAAGATTCTTCGTCGTGCCAAAAATACTTCAACGACCCTCATAGATAGATAGATAGATAGATAACTTTGACCTAAACGCATGAGCGATTGCACACATCTATACAGAGAAGGCACACAAGCATTTTACATCGACGCGCGTTCTTACACAGGCACACCATCTTTTCTCTGACCTCATTTCACCGACCCTTCCTATTGCTTCACTTATCAACCAGTTTAGTCTTGGTTTAAAATATCGTAAATAAAATGCCAGCACAATGTAGGGATGAGTCGGCGAGATGGCAGGGTAAGGGATATCTCTTTTATTTATTTTCTATTTTTTGTCATGATTGGCGCTTTTTTTTTATGTGTTTGTCATCCATGAATCTATTTTCCTCTTGATATGTGGACGTTGTTATTATTATTATTATTATTATTATTACCTGTCAAATAAATGAGTCATCTCGAGCACCTGCCTCACTAGGTTCGCGGCTAACGACATCTGCCTATTGTCATTTTAACAATACCCGTTACACTTGCCCAGTGTCTTCTATCCCGGATGCATATACGCAAACATATATATATATATATATGTGTGTGTATGTATTATCCCTCACCGATAGTACGATACGAAGCTTCATGCACAGAGCAATATATATATATATATATATATATATATATATATATATATATATGTGCATGTTTGTGTTTCTGTGTGTGTGTGAAAAAGTCTTTGCACACACACATATATATATATATATACATGTAAGTGTGCTTTTCAAATATATATATATGTGTGTGTGTGTGTATTTTATATATATATATATATATATATATATATGTGTGTGTGTGTGTGTGTGTGTGTGTGTGTGCGTATGTTGCTTTCAGATAAAGTCTTTTTGTAAAGGGACAAAATGAATAAAAAGACAAGAGAAAAAAACTATTCTTAGCCAAAGCGTTTTGTCCTCTGATATATGATTTATTTTGTTACACGTGTTTATTTACAAGAGCAAGGGTTTCATTGGTTTTATCAAGGCTTTTAAATTTGAGAACATTCATGAATATAAATCAGGTGGTTGAAAGGTCTCTCAAAACATGTGGATGACGCAAAGTGCCATAATTCAAAGTCTGGTAAGACAAAATCAAGCGAGTAATATTCAAGAATTTATATATATATATATATATATATATATATATTATAATAAAAAGAAAGAACAGCAAGATATATAATTCGGTGTTCTTATTGATATTTTTATTTTTACAAAACAGTGCTCAATATAAATTTACAGAGCATAATTATTATAAATTAACTGGTTTAAAATATGGTTTCTTCGCTACACACGGATTACCATGTTTCAAAACTTCAAATTTAATTATATAATTAAATTTGAAGTTTTTAGCTTCGGTTTTTGAAACATGGCAATCCCTGTGTACCAAAGAAACCATATTTAAATCACTTAATTATATATTAGTGTTTAAGCCTTTTTTTATATATATATATATATATATATATATATATATATATATATATATGTGTGTGTGTGTGTGTGTGTGTGTGTGTGTGTGTTTTGGGGTGAAATAGATAGGTTTGTTAATGAAAAAGGACAAGCGAAAGAGTACCAATCTAATAAATATTAACCATTTGACAGAAATGAAGCACGGAGAGAAGGTTTTATCATCGAAATTTTCCGACACCCCAGTGTCCTTCATCAACGGACCAAGGAACAAACAGAGAAATTGCAATTACTCACCGGCAGTTGTTTTTGTAGGTGGGGTATTTTTCCAGTGGAAATCGTATTATTAACAAAAACCAGATCTCTGCCTGATACCTCGATGTGCGAAATATTTTATGAAAAAAAAACTTAAATTTAAATTTTGCTCGCCTTAAAAGTGTCTATTGTTACTAGTGTATGTCGTGGGGGGAGTGAGATTGTAAACAGTGATGAAGAGAGTTATAGGTTGAGGAGAAGGAAATATCTCTCTTGTGTAGAAAATTATTGCAAAAATTGGCAGATCACGTGGCCAAGTTTTGACAGACGGAACTCCGGTTAGAATATGTTGTGATGAGAAGGGAGAAGGAGAAAGGGAAAAATAGAGTTGAAAAAATAGGTGTACATCATAATAAAAAATGAAGGAACAAAATTATTTATAAAAATCTGAAATTCTGTTGTTAGAAATACATATACAGGGTGCGATGGATAAATGGTCGTCTAAATGAAACAAAAATGAAAATAACACTGACATCATATTTTAACAGATATATTTACCAAAAAATATCTTGAAATACCAAAGAGTAAATTTATTCAATAAAATCGCCATTGGCTTCAACCACGGCTTCCAGACTACTTTGGAATCTCTTGCAACTCTTTTGGACGGTTATAAGGAGTTTTATTGTTATTGATCTCCCGCTCAAATGCGCCCGACACATAATAATCAAGGGTGTTGATGTCTGGGGAGTTAAGTAGGGAGGTGCTGTGGTCACAGAAATTGTCTAACAGCCATGGCTGGGTTCTCCTGCTTGTGTGGCATGGTGGTGATTTTTGTTGCTAGACATAGGATCTTCCAGCAGCCACCCTTTTGAACCAGGACAGCACTACATCCTCAGGGCACTTGATGTAGGCCGCTGTGTTCAGTCCGAGGCCCTTTGGGATGATAAATGCAGACATGACGTCGTCATCACTACTGATCTCTCCTTCGGAATCACCATTAGACTCCTCAGATTGACAGCCAATCTTTCTGAAATGTTCGTATTAAAGCTTCCAGCACGAATGCCAAGAAGGACTGCATGCCGTTTCCAAATTTCTGGTGGAGGAAATTGCGTCATGATGCTCTTTTTTCTCACAGACGTTGCCCAACAGACCTTACTATACTGGGCAGTCGACAAAATCAAAAACAAACAACGCACATGCGCGAAATTAAAAATATAAAAAGGCGAAAATTTACCCATCGCACCCTGTATACACGCACGTAAACATACACACACACACACATATATATATATATATATATATATATATATATACATGAATTATTCACACAAAAACTAATGCAAAGGTTAATGATTTAAATGGCGAGACATCCATCATCGCAAAAACAATTCAAATAATATACAAAAAAACCTCTTATTATCGTTGTCCTCTTATTACTAAGAGAAAACAAGAACAACATCTATTCTATAAAGATGTCTGTAGGAACAGACGAAAGCTTTAGTAAAAAATAAGAACTAATACGGCAGAAATTTATATAAACAAGGGTCATTTCATTCATAACGGATTCGGAGGTTTTGTATATTATTTGAATTGTTTCGATGATGGATGTCGACCATTTAAATCATTAACCTTGCATTAGTTTTTGTGTGAATAATTCATGTATTTGTAAATTGATTGCACGTTTATCGTAATATATATATATATATATATATATATATATATATATATATATATATAAAAATACATTTTAAAACAAATTGAAATATATATATATATGTATAGAAAGATAGATAGATAGATAGATAGATAGATATTAACAGACTGAGATAGATAGATAGATAGATAGATAGATAGATAGATAGATAGATAGATAGATAGATAGATAGATATTAACAGACTTAGATAGATAGATAGATAGATAGATAGATAGATAGATAGATAGATAATTAACAGACTGAGATAGATAATGAGAAGATTTAGGTAGATAGATAGATAGATAGATAGATAGATAGATAGATAATGAGAAGATTTAGGTAGATAAATAAATATGATAGGACTGAGAACAGTCTTACATAGATAGATAGATAGAGAGAGAGAGAGAGAGAGAGAGACGGTGCATTGGAATCAACAGTCTTTATGACTGAATAAACTGACAATCACAATGCAGTATTAATACCTTTGTTCACATCATCTCTTTAAACGCTCTCTCTCCGACATTGAAAACTCTTCCTCGACAAATGTGTCAGATCTTGAACAATATATATAGATAATAATGCATGGTGTCGTGAACGAGTTGAGGGACACTTGAGAGCTGGCTGCGCGCTAAGCCCATAGATTGGTCGAACTCTCTGCTTTCGTCAGGGAGGAACCCCGAGAAGGTTATACCGAAGGGCAGATACTTGATCCTGTGTATACGGGGTCAACGGGCAATTTTTCCCGAGCTTACGCGCTCGGAACGCCCCACCTTAAAAAATAAAGCGGCCTTTTAACACATCCTACCTTGGTGAGGTTACGGTTTAAACTTATAAATAGTTGAGGGATAGTTTTCCTTTGAAGCATATCAGAGCGAGTAACAAAAAAAAAACTGAAACACGTTATGAAACCAGAACTGGCATCGAAAACACGCCTTGGTGTAACTACGATCCATTTACTGGTTGTACTTCCCAAGATTCTAGTTCCACGTGCCATGTTTGATGGATGTCATAATGTTATCTCCTGTTAATTTTCCCTATGAAAGTTCTCCACTGCCTTAACCGGGTATTGAACTCACACTCTTTGGGTCTTGTCACTGGATCTCTTTATCCACTGTTGTCCTTGAGGACAGTCTACCCCCAGTGAGCGAAATAAAAGGTTCAGTTCGACATTTGAAGAAAAGCGCACAACGGCCGAAACGTTGCGATAAATATGGCGACAAAGATGAGGACAATAGTCCGAATAATGTAAATAATGTAAACATCTTAATTTAAAGTGTATCTATTTAGAAACCTAGTGTGAATGTTAAGAGTTCTTTTACCACATTATATTTTAATATAAGTCTGTTGTAGCATTTCTTTTCTTTATTGAATAAACCGTGAAATATGTTGATTAGCGAAACATTGAAACGGGAAGAATACAAAAGTGCAAATTTAAGAAAGTATTCAAATATAGAAACAGATGCTCAATTTTTTTTTATTTGCTGTTTATTATTATTATTATTATTATTATTATTTTTATTTCCTTTGATTTCTGGCATGTACACATTTCTTTCCGGGCCCCGCCTAGGGACCTAAGGTTAGAAATGGCATCATGCCACTTTCCACTGCCAAAAAAAAAAAAAAAAATGACATAGATAAAGCCCTTCGTAAAGTGTGGACTGTACTTGTAAGAACTATTTTTGTATCTCTTTGAGGCATGGACTTCCAGGAATCCCTTCAATTAGTCTACTGGAATCTTTTCCAACCAATCATAGGGCTCCAACTGCAATAGGGATTGTTGATGTTCCCATATGCCACATTTTCGAGATTTCTATTTCAAGGTCCTTGTATTTTGGCAGTTTTTTGAATATCTTCAAAGATACATTGCAGTCAGCAGGGACTGCCATATCGATAAGAAGGCACTTTTTTGTGGTCTTTAATAACAATATCTGAGCGGTTGGCTTTGATTGTTCTGTCAGTGTGTATTGTGTAGTCCCATAGAATTGTAACAGGTCCTATTTCCGTAACCGGGTCTGGGTGGTGTTCATACCAGTTTCTTTCAGTTTCCTTCTCGTAGAAGTTGCAGATTTTCCAGTGCAGATATTGGCCCACTCTGTCATGCCGGGTTTTATATTCAGTGGGTGCCAATATCGTGCAACCAATATTTATCACAGAATCTGCATTTTGGGCTGACACAATATTTTAGTATATGTGCTTGATAATTCCTAGTTAGCAAGTATTGGTCCTGTGCAGCAAGGATAAAACCATCAGTTTCAGCTTTGAACCCTGCACTACGTAGCCACTGATGGGTACGGGTTTTGCCTACGTCAGCTTGTTTGGTACGGGCAGAGTATTGGCCATGAAGCGGTTTATTATTATTATTAAAAGTATTTTTCAGATGGAGGATTGCCGATTTGTTTGTAACTACAACTCGGAATCCATTTACGATTTATTTTAAGGAATTTGACAGACTTAACAAGAAATACTTTTTGTGCAATTTCAAATTCTGTGGTAGAGATAGATAGATAGGTAGATAGATAGATAGATATGAGCAGACTAAGATAGATAGATAGATAGATAGATAGATAGCAGACTGAAAGACTAAGATAGATATGAATAGATAGATAGCTAGATAGATAGATAGATAGATAGATAGATATGAGCAGAATAAGATAGATATGAACAGACTAAGATAGAAGATAGATAGATAGATAGATAGATAGATAGATAGATAGATATGAACAGACTAAGATAGATATGAACAATTTAGACTAGATAGATAGATAGCTAGATAGATAGATAGATAGATATGAGCAGAATAAGATAGATATGAACAGACTAAGATAGATAGATAGATAGATAGATAGATAGATAGATAGATAGATAGATATGAACAGACTAAGATAGATAGATAGATAGATAGATAGATATGAACAGACTAAGATAGATATGAACAAACTTAGCTAGCTAGCTAGATAGATAGATAGATATGAGCAGAATAAGATAGATATGAACAGACTAAGATAGATAGATAGATAGATAGATAGATAGATAGATAGATAGATAGAACAGACTTAGATAGATAGATAGATAGATAGATAGATAGATAGATAGATAGATATATCTATGGTCGGTACTGACAGTGTAACAGATGGTCCCGATCAAAGACACGATCCTAAACAAACGAAAGACACCCTATTCTATTGGTTGAAACTAAATCCATCTCGTAAGCTAATGCAGGAAGATTATCAAACAATGGATTAAAAAAGTATTTTGTTTTTCTTCTATTTTCGATGTATTTCTTCATTTTTTTTTAAATTTTCTTTTTTTGGTTCGATTTAGTTTTTTCATTCTTTTTTTCTTTTTCTTTTTATTTTCTAGTTTCTTCTTCGCGGCTTCAACTGTCTCCCAACTTTTCCTCTCTCTACCTCCGTTCTCTTTTCTTTTATTCGTTCCTTCTCTTCTCTCATTTCTTCCTCATCTTCCCTTATTTTCTTCCTCTTTTTTTTTTCTTCATTCGCTTTTCTTTTATTCTTTCTCCCACGTCTTCATTTCTTCTCTTATTTCTCTTTCCCGTTCTTCATTTCTTTCTTCTTCTCTCTTGTTACTCTTTTTTTTTTCTTTATTCTCTTTTCTTCCTTCCGTTCTTTTTCCTCTTCTTTCCTTCTTCTTTTCTTTTGTTTTTTATTCCTTTATTTGTTCCTTCTTTCTCCTTATCTCCTTTTCTTTCTTATATCTCTTTATTTTCGTCTTCCTTTTTACATCTTCCCTTACTCTTTTCTGTCTTTCTTTTTTCGATTTCTTCTTTGTTTGGTCCCGACTTCTACTGCATTCTTTTTTTTTTTTTTCTTTCGTTTCTTTTGTATCTTTTTTTCTATTTTGTCTTATTTCATTCATTTCTCTTCTTTTTCTTCTTTTCTTCTTTTTTCATCTTCTTTTTGCATTCTTCACTCATTCTCTTCCTTTTCCTTCATTTTATCCTCTCTTCTTTTTCTTCTTTTCTTCTTTTTTATTTCTTTTATTTCCTTTTGCCAGATATTCCTTCACCGTTTTTGTATGTTTTCCCCGGCTGACTTCACGTGATTTTAATTTATTGTGTCTTTTTAAATAATTCAATTTAATTCGTCAAAATACTGACACTTTTTTTATTGTTTGTCTCTTTGTTTGAATTTATTTCGTTATTTCTATTTTCGCGCTTTTTTCTTGGAAGTCCGCCATATTTCGCTGTATAACAAAATTTTGACTTTTTTGTCTTTGAGTAAATGCTATTTGCTATTTGCTTCTGTCTAGAAAGCAAAAGAAATGACTATTATTACCCTAAAACATTGCTGTTTTCTTTGGTTTGGTTTGTTTTACGGCATATCAACACCTCAATGAATTATTTAATGCCGACACGATTTTTATTGCTGGTAAGAATTTTTTTCTTCAAAAATATATTGCTGGTAATATTTTTTTTACAAAAATTTATTGCTAGTATTAAAACCTATTTTTATACTTTCATAATGTTTTAACCCCTGATTGGGAGTTAACTATTTGCCCATAACTGGGACCCTAACAGGAGCTACAACCCTGGGTCAGGGGTGCCTGGGAACATCAACTATTAAGAGGTGATTCCACGCTCCTCAAAACCTCCTGTTCAGAGGCCTTGGTTTCAGATGTAGTTAATCGTCTTACCCAGAACCCTGATGTAGATTATCGTCTTACCCAGGACGCTGATGTAGTTTATCGCCTTACCCAGGACGCGGATGTAGTTTAACGTCTTACCAGGACGCAGATGTAGCTTATCGTCTTACCCAAGATGCAGATGTAGTTTATCGTCTTATCCAGGACGCGGATGTAGTTTATCGTCTTACCCAGCACGCTGATGTAGTTCATCATCTTACCCAGGACGCTGATGTAGTTTATCGTCTTAACCAGGACGCAGTTGTAGTTTATCGTCTTACCCAGAACGTGGATAGAGTTTATCGTCTTACCCAGGACGCGGATGTAGTTTATCGCCTTACCCAAGGCGTGGATGTAGTTTATCTTCTTATACAGGACGCGGATGTAGTTTATCGTCTTACCCAGGACGTGGAAGATGCAGATGTAGTTTATCGTCTTACCCAAGATGCAGTTTTTCGTCTTACCCTGGACGCGGATGTAGTTTATCGCCTTACACAGGACGCGGATGTAGTTTATCATCTTACCCAGAACGCTGATGTTGTTTATCGTCTTACCCAGGACGCGGATGTAGTTTATCGACTTACCCAGGACGCGGATGTAGTTTATCGTCTTACCCAGGACGCTGATGTTGTTTATCGTCTTACCAAGGATGCAGATGTAGTTTATAATCTTACCCAGGACGCTGATGTAGTTTATCGTCTTACCCAGGACGCTGATGTTGTTTATCATATTACCCAGGACGTGGCTGCAGTTTATATTCTTACCCAGGACGCGGATGTAGCTTATTGTCTTATCTATGATGCAGATGTAATTTATAGTCTTACCCAGGACGCGGATGTAGTTTATCATCTTACCCAGGACGCGGATGTAGTTTATCATCTTACCCAGGACGCGGATGTTGTTTATCATCTTACCCAGGCCGCAGACATAGTTTAACGTCTTACCCAGGATGCTGATGTAGTTTATCGTCTTACCTAGGATGCGGATGAAGTTTATCGTCTTACCCAGAACGCTGATGTTGTTTATCGTTTTACCCAGTACGCGGATGTAGTTTTTCGTCTCATCCAGGACGCGGATGTAGTTTGTCGTCTTACCCAGGACGCAGATGTTTTCATCGTCTTACCCTGGCCGCGGATGTAGTTTATCGTCTTACCCATGACGCATATGTAGTTTTTCGTCTTACCCTGTACGCGGATGTAGTTTGTCGTCTTACCCAGGACGTGAATGTAGTTTATCATCTTATCCAGGATGCTGATGTGGTTTATCGTCTTACCCAGAATGCTGATGTAGTTTATCGTCTTACCCAGGACACGGATGTAGTTTATTGTCTTACCTAAGATGCGGATGTAGTTTATCGTTTTACCCAATACGCGGATATATTTTATCGTCTTATCCAGGACGTGGATATAGTTTATCGTCTTACACAGGTCGCGGATGTAGCTTATCGTCTTACCCCTGATGCATATTTAGTTTATCGTCTTACCCACAACGCTGATGTTGTTTATCGTCTTACCCACGACGCGGATTTAGTTTATCGTCTCACCCAGGATGCGGATGTAGTTTATTTTCGTACCCGGGACGTTCAAACTTTAACATTTCTGCTCTGGGCATCGATTTTTTTCCCATTACATTCCAGGTATTCAGCGTTGACTTGCTGAAAGAGAATTTTCTAGAAGTTTCTAAAAGTTTCAAGAACTTTCAAGAATTTCTAGAACGTTCTGGTCGCCAAGGAACGTATAACAAAAACTATATTTGGGGACTGAGTCGTGAAATTAATTTACGGTATATTCTTAAACCGCGAAAAACCACACACTTCTAAAAATTTTGTGGTCTCTCTTGTGTAACCCTAGAATAAATGAATACTATTTTGTTAATTTGTTATGGGAACTTACTCATAATAATAATGGACTATTCCTGACATTACAAATACTGCGCCTCTCAAGAGGTATGAGGATGTTGTAAGACAAGGAGAGATAATTTGAGAGCATATTGTAAGGACATTGGAATAGTGATACTTGTCGAGACATCATAGTTCACTCTAACCAAATCTGATAGTCATTACTAATACTTCTACCTCTTTGTATTATATTTCTGTTGTAATATATCTTTGTATTCCAGACCTGTGTTTGTGTTATTCTTTCATTGGTTTTAACCTTGGACCATCACCTTGGTACAAGGAACTTGGACCATAACATAATCATATATCGTTTTTTCCCTACTGTGCCCATCCTGGGTAAGACGATAAACTACATCCGGCAGCAAGGCCTCTGATCAGGAGGTTTTGAGGAGCGTGGAACCACCTCTTAATTGCTGTTCTCCCCAGGTCCACCCTGACCCGGTGTGGTAGCACTTGTTAGGGCACCAGATATGGGCAATAATTAATCCACCAAACTGCGGTCAAAACACTATGAAAATATAAAAATACTTTTTATAGTAAAAATAAATCAACACATTTTAATATTTAAAAAATTTACCAGCAATATATTTTTTTTTTTTTGTAAATAAATTAATAATGCTCACAACAAAATTAAATTTCGGTATTAAATGACCCATAAGGCATTTATATCCTGCTAAACAAACTTCCTCAATTGCGTGAATGGGAATGATTAAATTCGCTAGTCTTTCATGGGAATAGGTAAATTTCAGAAATATTGTCCCGGTCACAAAACTTTAGCCTTATTTCATTAGTTCTCGGCATAAAAGCAAATAAAAAATAACAGTTTGTAAAGAGAAAAATCGTGTAAACCCAGTGTTATTAATATTTTTTGAAAGCTTCTAACGACAGGTAGATTGTTTTCTTATCCCGTTGTCAATATATAGGGATATCCCAGAATGAGAACAATCTAACCCTGTAGTTTCAATAAAGCGTTCAATTCGAAATTTTCTAAAGGTTACCCAGATCCGAAGACACTTAACGAAGTCCAGTAAACATAACAAACGAAATGTTGTGTTCGTATCAATAGAGATGAGGAACTTAAACCGATTGTAAATAATTAATGGATAGCTTGGATTAAATGAATGCAAATTCTTATCAAAAACATTTCCTTTTTATAATGACGCCCGAATAATAAGAACTGTTGTTCACGGATAAATGTTTTTGTTTCGGAGATTTGACACTTAGCCGCCATTACTTGACTGTGATGTTATTATCACATTAGATCGACGTCTCTTCCGTGGACAATTGGAGTTTTCAGCCCGCTTCGGAGTTGTCATTATAATGTCAGCAAATTCAAAGAAAATTATTTTTCTGCAATTCTCCATTTATCCTCATTATGGTTCATTTTTCTTATTTTCTTCTTACAAGTAATTAAATGAAATCCGTTGGTTGCCTGGTTGTTTGTTTTTGCTTTTTAGGGTTGCTTTTTTGTTTTGTTTACCGGAGTGGGATGGGTGCATAATAACGTGTGAAACAAAATCAATGGGGGCTTTTGACTCTTTCGAATTTTGTGTAATAAAAAATGAATCTAAATTAACATCAAAAGGCAAAAGAAAGAAATCAAGAAAGAAAGAAAATAAAGCAAAACTTTGATGGGAAGAAGAGGAAAATGAGACGAGAAACAAATTATAGGATAGATAGATAGATAGATAGATATGAAGAGAGATAGATAGATAGATAGATAGATAGATAGATAGATAGATAGATAGATATGGAGAGACCGAGATAGATAGATAGATAGATAGATAGATAGATAGATAGATAGATATGGAGAGACTGAGATAGATAGATAGATAGATAGATAGATAGATAGATAGATAGATAGATAGATAGATATGGAGAGACCGTGATAGATAGATAGATAGATAGATAGATAGATAGATAGATAGATAGATAGATAATGGAGAGGCCGAGATAGATAGATAGATAGATAGATAGATAGATAGATAGATAGATATGGAGAGATGGAGATAGATAGATAGATAGATAGATAGATAGATAGATATGGAGAGACCGAGATAGAT
This sequence comes from Acanthosepion pharaonis, assembly GCA_903632075.3. Taxonomy (NCBI): domain Eukaryota; kingdom Metazoa; phylum Mollusca; class Cephalopoda; order Sepiida; family Sepiidae; genus Acanthosepion; species Acanthosepion pharaonis. The sequence goes on from CAHIKZ030005609.1 coordinate 1,039,593, forward strand.
AGATAGATAGATAGATAGATAGATAGATAGATAGATAGATATGGAGAGACCGAGATAGATACAGTCAACAACGAAATTATTCGTACATCCATCAATTTTGATAATTTTTATTAATTTCCCAGAATTCAGTGCTCGTATGATGCCATCTTTTTTTATGTTAATAAGCACAAAAAAAAAAACGAATATAAAACTCAATTTTCTGAACAGTTGGTCAATACAACAAATTTGACAGGTGAATTATGCAAAATAGGAAAAGACAAGATTATTCGTTCAGTCGAAAATATCGTTTTAAATTGATTGATTCGTGTAAATAATTTATATAATTATTTTTTCGGTGAAACTTTCTAGACTATTTATTCAGTAGAATATTTGTGATAATTTCAGCGAAGAACATCACGTAGTGCATAGAGTGTCGCCATTGTCATTCTTACGTTAACAACACGATGGGGGAAAACAAAGGAGCATAGCGTTGACGTGAAACAGAGCATTATTAACTCCCACAAACAGAGAAACAGCGTTATTTCAAACCGGTTAGCTCTCCCTAGATCTACAGTACAGTCCGTTATAAAAAAATTTTAAACAGTTTGGCACAACCGAGAATTAGCCTGGGTGTGAAAGAAAACCCAAAATGTCACCGAGAACTGCAGGAAAACTGTGTCGCGAGGTTAATATAAACCCAAGAGTTGTTTTGAAAAAACATCGCCAAAAGTTTTGGAAACGATGGTCATCAGCGTAAATACTCGCGTGATATAACGTTCTTTAAATAGAAATGGATTGTATGGAAACCAACCATGACAAAACCCTCTTTACAAACAATGTCACATTGTTGCTCGGTTTAATTTTGCTAAAACGTTCTTGGACAAAGAAAATTGCTTTTGAGAACAAGTAGTATGGCATGATGGAACAAAAATTAAGCTTTTTGGACATAACGACGTACACAAGATTTGGCACAAGAAAGGTGAGGCTTTCCTCCCAAAGATCACAGTGGCAACATTAAAATATGGAGGCGGTTCGATGGTGTTTTGTTGTTGTTTTAACTCAAGGGGAATTGGATAATTAATTGCAATAAAAGGAAGAATGTAATTTGAAAACTCAAAATACAGGATGAAAATCTACAACTATCAGAGCAAAATCTTCATCTAAGTCGCCGATTTAATTTCCAGCAAGGAAATGATCCCAAACATACGTCTAAATCAGTGACTCTGTGTCTTCAGAAAAAGATTACAGTTCTGACATGGCTTTTAATGATTCCAGACTTGATTCCTATTGAAAATCTATGGTAATATTTTAAAGCATGGTCGGTCACCAAAAAACTTGAAGAATGGAAGAAAATCCCAGAAAAGACTTGTTCAAATCTCATAAAAAAACTTGAGAAAATGATTGCAACAACTTATAAAGATGTGAGGCCATGCTATTGACTATTAATATTATGAAAATTGTTCAATTTTTCTATTTTTTATACTGTACGAATAATTTTCTCTTTTCCTATTTTGTATAATTTGACTGTCAGATTTGTTGTATTTAACCAATTGTTCTGAAAATTGAGATTTATATTCTTTTTTTTTTTGTGCTTATTAACGTAAAAGATTCTGGGATCATAAGGGCACTGGATACTGAGAAATGGATAAAGAGACATAGATAGATAGATAGATAGATAGATATGGAGAGACCAAGATAGATAGATAGATAGATATGAAAATTCTAAGATATGAAAATCTGAGATAGATATGGACAGTCTGCAATAGATAGATATGAACAGACTGAGATTGATATGAACAGATTGAGATAGATAGATAGATAGATAAATAGATAGATAGATATTAAGAGACTGAGAAAGAAAGAAAGAAAGAAAGAAAGAAAGAAAGAAAGAAAGAAAAAAAAATTCTTAACAATGAAAGATGTGAAAAGTGTTCTTTTGACTCTCGCTGCATTCTAAGATAAATGGTTTTATCTGTTTCGGAAATTGCAACGGATACAGCAATGGTGGAATTTCCGGTTGTTAACACGGGAAAATGACGGATGTGGAGAAGAAATAGAAAAGTTAATGAGGGATTCAAGTCCAGCTTTCATTATTCCCTTAACGATTCTTTAACTGTTCATTATAAATTATTTTCTTTTTTTCTTTATTCTTTCTTTCTTTTTACAGAATCATTTGAACATTTTCCGGACGTTGTAAAAAAACAGAAATAAACGAAAATCTCCGTTGTTTACTGGTAGTTATTACTGCAGATCAAGTGACATCAAGTCACTTAAGTACTTCACCATTCAACGTCTGTATTCTCCCTCGGATTTTCTTTATCTACCTCTCCCAGGTGATCTAATAAGGATGTGTACAACTGTCATTTCCCACGTTTTACCGTTCTCTGGCAAGACCTAGATGTTTTTCCAGCTTTTCTATTTCTTTCTATTCTTTTCATTATGTTTTTTTTTCCCGCTACGATAAGAGGTCTTCTGGCAGCCATTCGTTTCTATTTCAAAATCTTTGATAATTATTCGGCATTTTGTGAACATATATATCCATTTACATAAATCTCAGATCACTTTTTCGATTAAACAAAAGTTGAGCTTTTTGGACCTAATGATGTGCACAAGATTTGGCACAAGAAAGGTGAGGCTATCCTCCCAAAGATCACAGTGGCAACATTAAAACATGGACGCGGCTCGATGATGGTTTGGGGTTGTTTTCGCTTAAGGGGGACTGGATAATTAATAACGAAGTCTGCAGACTACATCAAAATTCTGGATGAAAATCTACAACCATCACCTCAAAATCTTCATCTAGGTCGCCGATTTAATTTCCAGCAAGATAATGATCCGAAACATACGTCTAAATCAGTGACTGCGTGTCTTCAGAAAGAGAAGATTACAGTTCTATCATGGCCTTCAATGATTCCTGACTTGAATCCTATTGAAAATCTATGGCAAGAATTGAAATTAAACCAAAACCCCAATTGTTTACTGGTAGTTAATACTGCAGATTAAGTGACATCAAGTCACTAAAGTACTCTGCCAATCAACGTCTGTATTCTCCCTTGTATTTTCTCTCTGTGACCTTCCCAAGTGATCTAATAATGATGTGTACAACTATTTCCCACATAGACCTAGATATTTTCCAGCTTTTCTCTATGTTGTGTTTTTTGCTGCGATAAAAGGTCTTCTGGTTGCGATTAGTTTCCATTTCAAAGTCTTTGATAATTATTCGGCATTTTGGGAACATATGCCATTTGCATAATTCTCAGTAGAGCACTTTTCCAACCCAGTCAAGTAGTTCTCAACTCTATATCTATGCTGATGACACAATTAATGACTCTTGTCTTAATGCTAAGTTTGATCGGTTTTGTAAGGTGAAATCGGCAAGCTGAACTGAAATATCACTTGCAATCAGTTGTTACCTGGGGCAAGTAATGGCTTATTAATTTTAATGCCTCCAAAACTACTCTCTTTTAAATAGTCTGAGATTACATTTTTTGCCTTCCACTGGACAGTTGATGTTCACCTCTATGGCCGATGCTAGCTTTCTCCGGCTAACCTTTTCTTTTTGACATAAAGTGGAAAGATTATATTGAATCAACAGCTAAGTCTGCTGCAAGGAAATTGGGTCACTGTGTCGTGCAAGACAATTTTTATCAACAGAATTTTATATATTTACAAGTCTACTATTCGTCCATACAGTCAATACTGCTATCACATCTGGTCTGTTGCTTTTTGCTAAGCAAAAAAAAAAAAAAATGATTAGAGATTCTTAATACAATACAACGAAAAATCTGCAATGTTATCTGTCCTGACTTGGCATCTCGGCTTCAGTTACTTTCACACCACCATAACGTAGCTTCTTTCTTCCTTTTCTATAATATATTTCATGATAATTTTTCTGGTGTGCTTTCCTCTTTGGTAACTAGACTTTATTAATTTAGGCGCAGTACTAGATTGGCAGTTAGGTCTCACCATTTTACAGTTGAAATGGTTAGATGTAACCATAAGCTCTATGCTAATAGTTTCTTCTATCGCACTTCTCGCTTGTGGAACTCTTTTCCGGCTTCTTGTTTTCCCGGCAACTTTGATCCTCAAATATTTAAATGCAATGTCGGTCATTATTTTCTGTCGTTTTTAATTCCCGTTCATTTATTGTTCTCGCTCCTTAATAGAGTTTTTTTTTTTCTTTTTCTCACGCGTTCAGTTTTCCATACATTTTTAAAGCAGAATTACTAACAATCCTTTTTTTTATAGCAAAACAACCAGCAATACAGTTTATCTGTGATTCAAGACCTACAATTGCGTTCGGAATATTGAGATTTCGACATTGAACAACCCATATAGCTGTTGATATGCCGCAAAGCAACATCAACCAAACAAACAACCCACAGGAAAGAACTCTTTCACGACATTAAACTATATAATATCCTACAATTTCTTAAAAATGTACTCCAAACATTCAAACAGTATTCCAAAATATAACTTCAACAAAACTACAACATAAAAGACATATCAACGCCTCTATTAATTATGTCCACACATACATGTATATGCACAAAAGCTGAGTATTATCTACCATGTATTCAATTGTGAAAGCATAACAATATATATCGTAATTTTATTAATTCAAACAGTAGCAAAATACTTTGAATTTTATATTTTAAAAAATTACATATTTATATAAATAAATTACCAATAATACATATTTAGAGTAAAATTACCAAAACTACTTATTTCAATAAAATTACGAATAAGAGGTATTTATAATAAAATTACCAACAATACATATTTATAGCAAAATTATCAACACTAAATATTTATAGTAAAATTACCAACAACAACTATTTTGGTTAAAATTACCAACAATACCTATTTATAGCAAAATTAACAACAATATATTTTTAAAGCAAATGATCAGCAATGCATTTTATCGTAGTTGAAATTATAAGTTGCATACAAAATATATTTAGTTAAAACCATAAAATTGTGTTCAAACATTTTAGATTATGGCATTAAATAACCCATAGAAGTTGAAATGAAGTTAAGAAAAATCAATCAGTCTATCAACCAACGAGTGAATTGTATTTTCAGCATCCTTCCATTGCTAAAAGTCTCCTCTTGATTATGAAAAGATTGTTCAGCGTTTGCCGCCACACAGGAGGAATGATATTACGTACGTAGCAGTTGAACATTTTCTTTCTTTGTCTTTAATGAAATGTTGCTGTTTTTTAAGTTCTTGATTAACTTTTTGGGGACGGCATACTTTGTTTTTCCAGTGGGATTTTCAAATAGACAACAAAAATGTATTGTGGGTAATATTTTTTTCCAAAAATGTATTGCTTGTAATATACATTCACCAACTCAAATTTGAATACTCTTAAATAAAATTAAATACAAAATAAACAAATTATTTATTATTATTTAAGAGAGCAGTACCCCTGCGCTACAAATATACGAAGCCCAATATAGGTATTATGATACAGAGTTTAATAAGGGTATACCAACCTCGTGGTTTGGTTTGGTTTGGTCTGTTTTACGGCATATCAACCTCAATGGGTTATTTAATGCCGACAAGATTTTTTTATTGCTTGTAATACTTTTTTCAAAAATGTATTGATGGTAATATTTTTTCCAAAAATGTATTTCTTGTAATATACATTCACCCACACAAAATTGAATACTCTTAAATAAAATTAAATACAAAATAAACAACTTAATTATTTATTATTATTTGAGTGAGCAGTACTTTCACTCAATACTTCCAACGTCGTCGACTGAACTCGAAAATGTTATTCAATTTTGATATCTTCAAGTGTCGAGGTATCCGTTATCTTTCCTGTATAGCCCCAAGATCAGCATTCGAAATCCCTGATTTTTTTTTTTTTTTACTGGACTGGAAACTGACTTTTAGCGCAGGAAGGTAATACGCTCCCCACCTCATACCCTTAGTATAAACGATATATAGAAGAAGCATTGTCTTTTGGTTGCTTGTGTCACGGCACTCATTCATTTGTTGTTGTTGTTTAAAACATTATTACTATTATTATTGTTGTTGTTGTTCTTCTTCTTCTTCTTCTTGTTAAAATTGTGTTCTTGTATTCCTTTTCAACATCTTGCATTCCCAGACGATGTCAGCCACGAAGTACAATGTCCACTTTGAAAAAATATCGTCAAAAATCACGTTCCGGATTCGCCATCGATATGAGTACTTTGTATTTAATATGCACCGGTTTGCGAGTCAGAAAGAGAGTTTGTTCGTTCTTCATGGGTTAATAATCCAGGTTTTTTTCTTCTTCTTCTTTTGGCAGAGAGTGTGTGCTTTGAGAAGAGGTGTCTTGTTAAGTGGACTTGGTAGGCTGGTGGAGGGGTGGATCAAACAAACATGACCCACTTTAATCAGAGACTTCCCAGAGGACACTCGGATTTCATACTCTGATCCTTCTGACAGAGACAAAAACAAAGAGGTGTGCCGGTGACAGATTGGGCCAATTCTGAAAGACCACATCTACTGAAATTTGGAAACTTCACTGCTTGCAAATTTGGGCGCTACATTTTGAAAAAACTTACATTGCAAAATTTGGATTTTTTTAAAACTAGCGGTGTAATTTTTGTCTTCATCCTTAAGTCCATCTTTATTAAAATTTCAATATCTGTCTATATTTCTGAGATGAGGTATTATGTACATTATTTACATTATTCAGACTATTGTCTTCATCTTTGTCGCCATATTTATTAGAACATTTCGGCCGTTGTACGCTGCGACCTTCTTCAGGTGGTTGGAATGTCGAAAGAAAAATGGCATGGTGGATAAAGGCGTTGGTTAGATCCGGAAACAGAGCTCAAAAGAGTGTGAGTTCAATACCCGGTTAAGGCAATGAAGAACTTTCAGAGGGGAATTAACAGGAGATAACTGATAACTGACATCCATTAAACATGGCACGCGGAACTAGAACGGTCTGCCCTAGTGAGCGAAATAAAGGGTTATGGTCGACATTCCAACCACCTGAAGAAGGCCGCAGCGTACAACGGCCGAAACGTTGTAATAAATATGGTGACAAAGATGAGGACAATAGTCCGAATAATGAATTACAATTAAATGCATGTTCTTGTTAAATTTTGAATTTCCTTATCTGTGACTTTTCTGGGTGGACTTATAGGATCATCACTTTTAAATTTTCATTTTCACTATTTAGGACTTTTTGGGGGCACATATAAAACCACGGCCCTGTTTATATGGAATTTTGTTACTTGTAATTTCTTCCGGTGCATTTAAAACCAAGTCTTTGTTCATTTCGAGGATTGCTACTTGAAACTTCATCGGGTACATTTAAAATCAAGTGCCTGTTCATTTTGGATTGTGTTATTTGAAATTCTTCGGGTACATTTAAATTCCCGTCTATGTTCATTTTGAATTTCATTAACTTGAAACCTCCAGGAACATTTAAAATCCAGTCTATTTTCATTTTTGAATTTCGCTTTTTGAAACTTCTTCGGGTACATTTAAAAACCTGTCGATGTTCATTTTGAATTTCGCTTTTTGAAACTTCTTCGGGTACATTTAAAAACCTGTCGATGTTCATTTTGAATTTCGCTTTTTGAAACTTCTTCGGGTACATTTAAAAACCCGTCTATGTTCATTTTGAATTCCGCTATTTGAAACTTCTTCGGGTGTATCAATATTCAAAATGAACATCGACGGGCTAATGCCTGTCGATGTTCATTTTGAATATTGATTTTAAATTTTGTTACTGGAGAGTTCTTGGGCTACATTTGAAAACAAATATTTTCTAAATTTGGAATATGCTGGCTTTTTGAAGGTTTTGAAACCCTAACACTATTATATTTTGACTAAGAGAGAGGGGTGTAGATTTAAGCGCCCAGGACTGTCGAATTTTGAATTTCACTATTTAAAATATCTTCACTTATAACTGATAGCCCTTGATTACTGGAGTTTGAATTAATCCAGGTAAAAATTAAAAGGAAAAAAATGGACATTAAAAAGTCTAGTGAGTAAAAGAAACAGGACAAAATTCTTTTAATCCACCCCCAAATATTAATAACCCACAAAATAAAAAGAATTAAAACATTAACTATTCAACTTATCTAATTAGAAGATGGGATGAAGAGATAGAGGAACAGATGTTAGTCTATTGTAATTTGGTCTCTCAAAAAAGTAACTGAAATGATACACGAAATTTATGATAAAATCATTTTTTTTTAAGTTAAAATTTGGCGGCCGCATGATATTCGAGGTCGCGTGTTAAACGAGTATCTACTGTATATCCTTATAATTAGATAACTTGAAAAGATAGGGACCGACAGAGGGAGTCGAGTATTTTATGGGACGGTAAATAAATGTCTTTAGCTATGGTTCCAATATATGAGTTTTTACTTGAGGTCTGGGGAATGTTCTTCATTCTCAGCAGACGCTGAAAGCAAGGAATCGCTTTGAGAGTAAAACCATTCATCGTGACTGGTTGAGATGAATAGTTACTGCGTGGTTTGGGCGTCTATCGGCCTTACGGCCATATCTTGTTATAACACCGATTCTCATACGATCATCGAAGTTAAGCAATGTCGAGCCTGGTCAGTTTGGTTTGGTTTACTTTGTTTTATGGCGTATCAACCTCAAAAGGTTATTTAATGGCAACAAAAGATTTTTTTTGGTTTAGTTTGTTTTTTGTTTTATTTTATTTTGTTTTTTTGTTTCTTTTTGTTTTTTTTTTTTTTTTGTTTTTTTTTTGTTTGTTTTACTTTACACAATGGGTTATTTAATGCCGACAAGATTTTTATTGCTGGTAATATTTTTTCCTTATAATTAGATAACTTGAAAAGATAGGGACTGACAGAGGAAGTCGGGTATTTTCTGGGACGGTATAAGACGTCGACTAGTTTCCCAACGTCTTTAGCAATGGTTCCTATATATGTTTTTACTTGAGGTCTGGGGATGTTCTTCAGTCCCAACTGATTTTTACTTAACTGTATCCAATAATAACGCATGTACTATTCACATATTAATATCGTATTATAAAATACAAACATAGCGAATATGCATCTTTTCCATTGTTTACGTTCATAAGATGTTTAGCTGTTTCTCGTTCGATTTTTTTATGGCTGTGAGCGTTTACGTAACGAGAATAGCGTTACTAACGATACTTTTATCGTTATCTTTTACTCTTTTAACTTATTTAACTAGAAGATTGGATAGAGATAGAGAGGAAAAGAGGTTAGTCTATTGTAATTTGGTCTTTCAAAAAAGGAACTCGCATGATACACGAGATATATTATAAAATCATTTTTTATTAGTGTAAATTTGGGGGTCACGTGATGGCGCGTTACACGAGTATATACGGTATAATTAACACGGCAGTCTGCAATGACAAAAGTAAGTAGGTGTAGGCTTTAACAAAGCTTTATTCAACTGAGAATACAAGGTTCGCGTATAGTGTCCTTTTATAGTCCCAGTAAAAAGAAATAGCTCTCTCAAAGGGGAGAGTAACAAAACAAAGGGAGACCACTATGATTATTCATAACACAGTCATTTGACCGAAATGGTCAAACAAAAGGGAAGCAAAAGATATAACAGTGAACAGCGACAATATACAAAAAACAGGAATAATCGAATCATTGAATTAGAAAAGCGTTTAATACAGTAAAAGTGGCGTATTATACACAAGTACCGTAATTCTCCATGTATAATACCCATTCATCTATAATACACACACCTAAAATTGTGCTAAAAGTGTGAGAAAAAGCTTCTACTCACGCATAATTTGTGCCCCTTGTTTGGTAATTAAATCCTTTATATTGTGTATCGCCAATTTCATTACGACCAGCGTTTCCTACTCTTATTCAAGCTGTAATTGAAGATACTTATCAAAATTTCCGATCGTCACAATTTTAGAAGGAAACGGAAATACCTATATTGTGCCTACTGCGCAGACTCAGTAACCGGTTTTTGTTCAATAAAATGTACAATCTACCGGATCTTTATGTAGTTTTTCCCAAAAAATGGTTTTGAACATGGAATAATAATATTATTCTAATTTAGTTTTATGATAATTCTTATTTTATTTTACATTTGTAAGTATTGTTAGGTACATATGATTGTATTTGACATCCTTATGGGGTCGCAATCGCCGAATATTAATGTCAAATTATTGTATGTTTGTGTTGAGTAGTTATTTCGCAACTGAAATCGACCAATGAAACAGCAATTTTTTAAAGATGTTTTTGTAGCTGTGCATAATACGCACCCAAAATTTTGCTTATTATTTAACAAAATGCGTATTATACACGGGGAATTACAGTATATAGAGGTTACGGTAATATAATTAAAATCTATTTCGATGTCCTTTTCGAAAACGTTCTAAAGTCACAACACTGACTCGGTAGAAAGTGGATGTGTGCTTCATTTATTGACTCACCGCTGCGAAAAAAAATCATACAGTGTAACCCGGATGTAAGAGAGTTGTCGGGACCGGAGAAGAAGTCTCTTATATCCGGGTTTCTCTTATATCCGGGTTTGGTCTATTTTATATACATTATCATAGGCTCTAATTTGGGACCAGAGAAAATCTCTCTTTTTTTTTTTTTTTTTTTTTTTTTTTTAAGCATTTCACCCCAAGAAAGGTAGGACGCAAGGGGTTACAGAAAGTTTAGAACAAGATCAGATAGGAGTGATAGAAGAAAGGATGAGGGTAGTGGATAGATCAAGGCAACTGGAGATGTCGATTGACATTACACTTGAATAGCTGGAGAAACAGGGAAACAGGAATAGGGAAGGGAGTTCCACAGGCGAGAGGTGCGAGACATGAAGCTATTAGAGTAGAAGAGACGGCTACATTTAGGAGTTTCGACAGTGAAGGGGTGAGAGTGGGATGCCAGCCTCGTAAGGCGCTGGAACTCATAACGTCTGGGAACCAGCGAATGCAGCTCCTCGGAGCAATTTCCATGAAAGTATTTGTAGAACAGACAGAGGGAGGCGACGGCGCGTCTGTGAGAAAGTGACTGTAGACAAGACGCCAGAGCAGGGCCAACTACATTGCATATCCGCCTCTGGAGCCTATGAAGAACCCCGAGGCAAACAGAAGGGACACCAGACCATATATGGCAGCAAAACTCCATGCAAGGGCGAATTGTTGATTTGTAGATCTGGAGGATCGACTCCGAAGAGAAAAACCTCCTGGCGCGGCTCAGGGAGCCAACTTTCCTTGAGGTGGATGAGGCAATTGATTCGATGTATTTATTCCATCTCAGGTCAGCAGTCAACGTGAGACCGAGAAGCCGCAGAGAGTTGCTCTCGAGAAGTTGAGCGTCAGATATTCTAATGGAGGGAAGGGAAGGATCTCTGTAGTGATTAATAGAGAGCAGTTTTGTCTTAGAAGCGTTGAAGTTGACCAGCCAATTCATGCCCCATTTCACAATCGATTGGAGGTCCTTTTCGAGACGCACGGCCAGGTGAGTTTTGTCAGCGAGACTAGATTTGTTTTTGAGGCAGGAATAAATTGTGGTGTCATCCGCGCAGATGCCAACTTGGGAATTTATGGCGTCAAGAAGGTCATTTATGTAGATAAAGAATAGAGTGGGGCCTAGGATGGAGCCTTGAGGAACATTCGTGGGATAGGAACTGGAGGGAATCCGTTGAGAACGACCTTCAATTCACGGTTTGACAGGAATGATCGTATTAGGTTATATAATCAACCCGTAATGCCATAACCCTGGAGCTTGCGAAGAAGGCCGGCATGCCAAACCCTATCAGATGCTTTGGAGATGTCTAGTGCCACGGCTCGGGCTTCCCCGTTATTTTGAAGAGCTCGGTAGACAGTTTCAGTGATGGCCGTAAGCACATCGGCTGTAGATCGGGCAAAGCGGAAACCATATTGCTTGTCTGAGAGCAGATTATGGGATGTGAGGTGGTTAACCACCCTGGTATTGATTAGGGCTTCGAAGACTTTGCTGAAAACGGGAAGGAGACTGATAGGACAGTAGCTAGAAGGGTCAGAGGGGTCGCCGGAGTTCTTGAAGACAGGAACGATCGAAGAGGACTTCCAGTAGTCAGGAAAACAAGATTCCTTGAGGCAGTAGTTGTATAGTTTCGAAAGGGCGGACGCCAGTTCAGGCGCGCATTTCTTCAAGACAATGGCTGGTATCCCGTCACCACCACTAGCCTTGTTGGGATCTAAATTAGAGATAACGCCCAGTACCAAAGATGGGGTTATGTTTAACCCACTCAATATGGCCTCAGTTCTAAGTGGGAAGTCGGGTATGGGTACACCGGAAGAGTCGAGCGTCGAGTTGAATGAAAATTTCCGAGCAAAGCATTCAGCCTTGTCGGTAGAGGCGGTCAGGACTTCGAACTGGTTGAATAAAGGAGGTATAGATGGTTTTCAATTGTTCAATACGCTCTTGCAGAGACGCCAATAATCGTTGGAGCCAAATTTGCGAGATGCAATACGTTCCTTCTTCCGAGCCGCAAATAGTGACTTAGCATCATTGAGGACACGCTTACATTCGTTACGGGCGGAGGCAAAGAGACGTCTATTGCAGTCAGACTTGTCGCTACGAAATAGGTGGAAGTAGTGGTTCCTATGGGCGATGGCGGCTGAGCAAGCAGCCGAGAACCAGGGGGAGGAGCGCGACTTGACCCAATATTTCCTTGATGGGATGAAAGCGTCGATTCCAGCTTTAACCCAGGAAGAGACCTCAGAAGCACATTCTTGGACGGGGAGCTTAAAGACTCCATCCCAGGGAACATCGCGGAGGAAATCACGGAACGCGTCCCAGTCAGCTCGTTGATAATAGAACGAAGTTCTAGTGGTAGGAGGTTCTTTATAGGCGGGGGAGTTAAAGGAGATGTTAACCGATACTACTGCATGGTCAGAGTTACCAAAAGGGCATAGTTGCGAGGCGCTGCAGGATTCGGGGATGGAGGTAAAGCACAGGTCGAGTAGAGAGGCTTTACCTTCCCGGTTGAAGGCAAAACGAGTGGGGAAGTTAACTATCTGTGTGAGGGAATGGGTGATTGAAAAATTAAGCGTTTGAATGCCTGCATGGTCAGTAGTAGCATTCTTAAGCCACAAGGTGTGATGGGCGTTAAAGTCGCCAAACACAAATATGTTAGCAAACGGGTGGAGGGAGAGAGCCTTGTCTATGCTGTCAGAAATGCTATCGAGTATCTCAGTCTTGAGAGGATGGAGAGCGGTAAAGGAAGAAGAGATAGCTTACCGCATTGAGGAGAGAGAGTCGGAGACACATGTATGACTGGTCAGGCGATTCGATAGAGGACTCTCTGGCCAGAGGGAGATGTTCCTTGACGTAGACACCAAGACCGTGCATGTGGGTTAGAGAATCTTTTCTAAGGAGAGGAAGATATCCGGGTTTCTCTTATATCCGGGTCTCTTATATCCGGGTTACACTGTATTTTTGTATATTCAGGCGATAGGGCAGCGGTTGAAATTTTAATGCATGTCCTCTCGTAGATTTGTATTGCCTTTTAATAAAAGATTTCTCGAAATCTACGTCATCAATTGAATTTCCTATTCCAAATACCTGTATTATATTAACAACTAAAAGCAGAAATCGATCCCGCTTTACCCTCCCGAGGCCAATGTCCTGATGATGGTAGTGGGTGGGGCCTATGCTGGTGACATAGGCTGGGATAAAAATGATCTTGAACACAAAATTAACATTCTCTAATAAATATTTCAATAAATAGGACTCAAACGTTTTTGAAACAAACTGATCTGAGATTGGAATTATTCAATTAAAACAATTACTAAAACGTCTAAAGGAAATAAAAGGCCTTATAAGTTTTATTGGATTTTTTTTACTTCTTATTTATGTTCATTCGGCTTGTCAACCCTAAATAACATAAGAAATATGTAGAGAGAAAGACTACACTCAATTGAGGTAGAAATTGGGGTCTGCTTATCGTACATTCAACCAAACATTGAAGATATTGTCATAAAACATCAGGCACAGGTTTGCATGCTAAATAAGCTGCAAAAACTATTGAATACAAACTATAATGTGTATATATTCTTTTATTCTATGGTTTTATTTAAAAAACGATACGTTTCTAGCCTCACAAAACTCTATCGCTATTTTCATGGCAAATATTCAGACTAACTAAATTTACAAGAGCGAAGTCATGCTGAAAATGGCGTACTTCTGTAATATCCAAGCTGGCGCTGCACAGTCTTTATTTTCCAGTCTTGCTTAAAATGGCGTACTTCTGCCATATCCAGGCTGGAGCTACGGAGTCTTTATTTTCCAGTCTTGCTGAAAATGACGTACTTCTGCCATGTCTAGACTGGAGCTACATAGTCCTTATTTTCCAGTCTTGCTGAAAATGGCGTACTTCTGCCATGTCTACGCTGGACCTACCTCGTCTTTATTTTCTAGTCTTGCTGAAAATGACGTACTTTTGCCATGTCTAGACTGGAGCTACATAGTCTTTATTTTCCAGTCTTTATAAGAGTCCGAAAGCGTTTGATCAGGGAAACGTGTAAAAATAAGACGTTCCCAAACTGCCTTATATATTTATCAATTGTGAAATGTGTATTCTGACGGAATCAAACTAGTAACCTCGAATCATTACCTTCCCTGAAACTTTGTCTATTGCAATGAACGGGTGGTCTCTCAAATAATTCTATTCACTATTTTTCGATTATTTTATTTTAAATACTTTGTTTTAATATTCATTTTTTTAAAAAGGTGTTTTATATTTTTAAGGGCTCAAAATAAAACATCCGACGGTATCCATTGATATATTTGGGATTTCAATACAAAAGGAAAATCCCACATTAGCTAAAAAGACTTTATCAGTTTTATTGCCATTTTCTACTTCTTATTTATGTGAATTACGCTTCTCAGTCCTAAATAACATAAAAAATATGAAGCGAGAAAGATCACGCTTTGATGAAGAAGAAATGAGAGTCTGGTTATTGCACATTCAAACAATCATTGAAAACACAGGTTAATAAGCTGCAAAATAGTTGAATAGAAACATTGAAATGAAATAAGTGCATATTTTCCCGTGCATTTTTTAAAATGGTTTTATTTCATAACATTTAAATGCATACCCTTTAAAAATGTTGGTTGCCGTGATATTTTCATTTGCTCCTAGGTGTATACATATATATATATATATATATATATATATATATATATATATATATATATATAGCTGGCCACTGTATTCGAGGATACCCGTCTACTAGGGCAGCTAGCCAATCCCTATTGAAGACTCTCACTCAGGCAAATTTGTGCTTATTCAACACCCACAGAGCCCACCTGTGGTTTGTACTGCAACTATGCAGAGCAAACCTTAATTACAGTTCCTGGGGAAGACCGTGTTATCTAGCGTGATCAACAATCTGAACAAGACGGTTAAATGGCGATAACTGTACTAGCACGCTTCGTTCTAGTACAGTTATCGACGTCAACCCAATTTCTCTCACAAGGCTTGGGTCAATCCTGGCGCGGCATTGGGAGCCAACTTTCCTAGCGGTGGATGAAGCTATTGACTCAGTGTATTCGTTCCATCTCAGGTCACCGGACAATGTGAGACAGAGCAGGTGGAAAGAGGTGCACTCGTGGAGTTGAGCGTCAGACATTCTAATGAAGGAGTGGGGACAGGGATGGTTCTCTGGGGTGAGTAATAGAGAGCAGTTTTGTTTTTGAGGCATTAAAGTTGACCAGCCAATACCTTTAATTCCTCAAAAACACCCCCACCCAATTTGAATGTCTGACGCTCGACTCCACGAGTGCACCTCTTTGCGACTGCTCGCTCTCTTATTATCCGCTGACCTGAGATGGAACGAATATATTGAGTCAATTGCTTTGTCCACCGCTAGGAATGTTGGCTCCCTGTGTCGCGCCAGGAAATTTTTCTCGCCGTAGTCGATCCTTCAAATCTACAAATCAACCATTCGCCCTTGCATGGAGTATTGCTGCCATATATGGTCTGGAGCCCCTTCTAATTGTCTCAAGGTCCTTGATAAAAATCCAAAGACGGATATGCAATGTAATTGGCCCTTGTCTGGCATCTCGTCTACTCACAGAAGTACCCTTGCCTCCCTCTGTCTTTTTTACAAATACTTTCACGTTAACTGCTTCGATGAGCTGCTTTCGCTGGTTCCCAGACTTCATGAATTTTAGCGCTCAACTAGGCTGGCATTTCGCTCTCACCCTTTCACTGTTAAATGTAGCTGTCTCTTCTACTCCAATAGCTTCATGTCTCGCCTGTGGAACTTCCTCCCCATTTCTTGTTTTCCTGATAGCTATAATCTCCAACTATTTAAATCTAACGTCAGTCGACGTCTCCAGATGCCCTGATCTATCCACTAACCGTCTCTTCATCCTTTCCTCTATCTCTCCTCTTTGTTCTGGCTCCAACTTTGTAACGCCTTTCGTGCTAGTGGCTTTCTCGCCTTGCTTGGGGTTGAATGCTCAAAAAAAAGTACGCTTTTCAGGTATTTTTCAAAGACTATAGCGAGATTTGAACCAGGGTCTCATGGGCAGAATGGGAACGTTCTAACCACTCGGCCACGAGCCCATAGTTTGTAGATGTTTAAAAAAAGGTTGAGACACACTGATCCAGAGTATAAAAACAATAGAACTCAGTTTTATTATCGGTCATATGGTGGGATTTCTTTTTCTATTCTTATCATACGAACGTGTTTTCTTGATAAGCCTTCAAAATTTTGTCTTAACGTGCTATTTACAAAAGATGATAAAATATCGAAAAACTGTGTTGGGTTTCGGAAAAGGCAGCGGAAAATAGGACGCGAGAAGAAAGGCACCCCATCTAACGGGAATACGCCCTTCGCTCCTACACACACATTTTTCTCCTTTTTTTTACCTGACTGAGATAGGGGCCTTGTTGTTAGCTTGGGATCAAATTTCAAAGCAGGTGTTCTTGATCAGGTAAACGTCTGTATTATTCATCCGTTCGGGAAGCTTGGTGGGCAGTCATCGCTTTTATCTGAGAAGAAAATATAAAGTTTTAAGTAGGTACATCCAAAACATTTCTAAAAAAGAACATATGAAAAAAAAACCGCAAACTTGATAAAAACAAAGTCTTATCGTCAAAATGTTTATGCTATCATTAAGAGGAAAGAATAAAGTATTTTTTATTATTATTTTATAAATATTTTAATCTTTTTTAACAGGTTCGAAATTTTCGTTTAAAATCTTCGTTTTCTAAGGTCAGCCGTTGGGCGAAAGATTAATATTAGGAAATTTAGCATCTTCGGGGGCGTTAAAACATATTGTTTTGGAAATTCTTGCAAAAATCAAATAATTATCAGAATTTAATGAAATTTTCCCTGATTATTTACAATTAAATTAAATTATTTTTGAAATTTTTTTTAAAGAAAATCTTAGTAAAATTTTTTGTTTACATCTTTTACTCTAATTAATTTTTATAACATTTCGAGAAATTAACATCCCACTTTCTTCATAATTGCAATAATTAAAAGCAGGCGTACTTGGAAAATTAAATCAATTTATTTTTGTCAAACAAAAACACCATTTTTAATTGCTTTTATGAATAAAATATAAGAACACTATTGTCTTAATAAAAACAAATCGGTAAATAATAGTTTTACATGAATTGTTTTCATTTTTGAAAATTTTAATTAGAAAAATTTGTGAAGTTTTAAATCTTTTAAAATTCTGAATTAATTTCAGCCTTTTTAGATGATATTTATTATTAAGTGAAAACTATATTTATTAAAACCGTAAATAAATAAATAAATGGAAAGCTTAATAGAAATCATAAAACACCAATAGTTTTAAAAGAATTTTGAATTTTGTTTTTTGTATATAAACGTGCCGATTTTTTTTAGGTACGGGCGACCATACATGATATTGTCATAAAGTAAGAGTGATAACTATAGTAAATTTAAAGCCGAAATCATCAGACTTTCAGTACGTCAAGACAGCTACTGTCGAATTAAAAACACAGCTATAGTCGGGTTAAATATGCTTTTTTGCGATATTTTAAACTTAAAGTAAATAATATTTGTTTTAAATCAGATTAATTATATTTTAAATCAGCTAATATTATTCAAATAAAGTTTCAGAAAAGTATATTTTATTTTTGGATTTTTTTAACAAAGAGAATTACATTTCGCTGAAAGACGAGTAAAGAATGGCGCTAATCAGCTGTTCTAGAAAAACCACCTTCCAATCAATTTAAATTAGATTTGAAATACGGCAAAGTATTTTGTATATTGGAAATTTGATCTATTAGCTTGAAATTAAAATTAAAATAAAATCTTCAAGTAAGATTTTATATTTAAAAGAAATCATTTTGAACCTTAGGTATCGCGTTTTTTTTTATAGAGATTATTATATTATATATAATATATTTATTATAACTGGTCTTCTTTTGAAACAACTAAAACAATGTGGTTCTACAGAAGGATGCTGAGGATATCATGGATTGAACATGGGAGCGATGACTAAGTTTTAGAGAAAATGGAAACAAAAAGGACACTTAACATCAGAAAAAGGCAGTTAAAATTTCTAGTGCACATAATGAGGAAATAGGGCTTGGAGAATTTGATACTCACAGGAGAGATTGAAGATAAAGAGAGACATAGGTGAAAGATGCACAAGCTGACTAATTAGGTTGGGTAAATGGATGGCGGAACAAGGTTTAAGAAAGATAACAAAAAGATCAAATTTATTAAGGGCCTAAAATGGACAGGAAATTGCAGAGAGCCATGATCGCCTATGTCCTGAAGAGACATGGCACATAAAAAAGATGAAAGAAACTGAAAAGGTTTGACAATCCATAGAAAACGAACCAATCAATCAATTAAACTTCAAGTAGGATTCATATACGATGCTGTAAAAATGGTCAGTTCTGTGAACCGTTGCAGAAAGTACCTAACTCTTCCTTACATGGTCGGTTTCTACAAAAAGGTTTTATTGCCGCTATACTTGAGCTAGAGTTACTCAACATCTTTCTAATCATGACAGTTTCAGAGATTTTACAGGATCTTTTTTTTTTCTTACTTTTCACGGTTTTCAGGAAATCAACTTTGGATAATTGCTTATGCCTATTTCACCCTAATGGCTTGTATTGGTGCAAAAGATGATGGGAATAAGAGGAAAAGAACAACTTTGGAGTTATCGCAAAAAGTGGAAATTTTAAACAGACTAGATGCTGGTGAAAGTTCATTGTAACTAATGGCTGAGTTCAACATAGGAAAGTCAACATTGTATGATATAAAATCTTCCAAAGAAACCATTCTCCAGCGTTCACACTGTCACAATGAACAAGGGAATAAAAAACATGATCGTGATGAAACCTGGATTGAAATTGAAAAAGATTTTGAAAAGGTTGTCAGTTTTATGGAAAGAAAGCTAGCATTCAGCTATGACAATTGCAATAACGCATGCAGAGTTAGTGTCTTTCGTTTAAAAAATTTCAAGAACAAAAGCAAAACAAAATGTGGAAAAAGTTGAGAATGACATTAGAAGAGAAAGAATCATCATGCAACAGCGATTAAAAAATCCTCGTTACATTATTTGTTTTGCATACGTGACATACTTAATTTAATGAATTTTATTAACATTACATAATTTATTTCTTTTTCCTTAAAATCAATTCTGTTATATTTCACTCATCATTAGCTTATTTTGTTTACTATAAAACATTGTAAAAAAATGTTATACCTGATTTCAGTTCTTTTATTTTAACCTAAATATAACCTCTCATATGCGGATTTGTAACCAATTCCTCATATCCGGAAGACCTTAGTCCAGCTGTCAGGAATTCTATTGTATTAAGAAACAAGAACATTTTGTTAGAAACAAAGAGAACTGAACTGTTATATAATATCTGTCCTACTCTATGGCAGTGATTGTTGGACAGTCTCCTCAAAGATGAAGAAAAGTCTTGAAATCTGGTTCTACAGAAGGATTCTGAGGATACAATAGAGTTAAAATTTCAGCAGCGACGGAGTTTTAAAGAAAATGCAAAAAAAAGAGTCATTGATACTTAACATCAGAAAAAGACAGTTGAAATTTCTAGGGCACATAATGAGGAAAGAGAGCTTGGAAAATTTGATACTCACAGGACAGATTGAAGGCAAGAGGACTAGGTAATCGGCGCCTAACCTACCCAACGAACTTTTGTAAATCGTTAGCAGCAGAATGTTTTGGAAAGATAACAAAAAGATAAAATTTGCTAAGATCGCAAGATTTTTTCAGCACAGGAAATAGTGGAGACCCATGATCGCCAACGTTTTGAAGGGTCGTGGAACAATGAAGAAGAAGAAGAAGAAGAAGAAGAAGAAGAAGAAGAAAACCCTGAGGATAGCAAAAAGACAAAGGACAGGGGGCTTTCCTCCCAGATTCTTCTGAGAGGATTAGCAGGGGAGAAGAAGTGTTTTTTTTTCCCGTCGGGATGGATGCTGCAGATGTAATATCTGTTCCGTGCCGGTGACCTTCTCTCTTCCTTTGCGTTGTTAGCCCCCTCCACCGTTGTGTGACATCTCTTACGCAGCGGTGATATATAACCGGCTATAACTAGCTTACACAAGCTATGATCAGCTAAGTCCAGCTTAGACCAGCGGCCAGAGTGGAAACACTCGGGTCCCCACGTTAAAAACCGACCTTGTGTCACAACCTAGCTCAGTGGGGGTCAAGTAAATCTCAGGCTAGAAAGGACAGGGATAGTGGAGACCCATGATCGCCAATGTTTTGAAGGGCGGTGGCACATAGAAGAAGTTCACGAAGATTTCTAAACTGACGACATGAATTGAGATTCTAATATGAAGAAAAAATATACGGAAAAACAAACAAAAATCCTAATATGCAATTATGCTGTTTTAATGTTAATATAATGTCAACGTCGGACGTTTCGGTCTAGTAGACCATCTTCAGGACATATTCATAAAACATAATTAACATTAGACTATATTCAATTCAACATGAAAAGACGATGGACATAAGAGTAAGACTAATCAAAACAGACAACTGAAATTTTTCAAGATCAGCGTTGCGTTTCAATATGTGACCTCGTCGGCGTCACGTCGGCGATGTTGTGAAAACGTATTCATGGAAAATATGTGAAGATGATTTCAAAATATATTAGATAAGCTCGATTGAACGATTTTCTCATATAAACAGTTCGTTAAGAAATCCTTTCTGTTCTTATAGGAATACGCGGAGATCAATAGCTTCTTATATTTTCGTATAAGCTTGAAGTCTTCCATGTTATAAAATAAATTCAGTTTTGTATTTCCAGTAGACAGTATGTAAGCAAATATATCGATATAGATCCGACAGTATGAAGAAAAAAATATACGGAAAAACAAACAAAAATCCTAACATGCAATTATGCTGTTTTAATGTTAATATAATGTCAACGTCGGACGTTTCGGTCTAGTAGACCATCTTCAGGACATATTCATAAAACATAATTAACATTAGACTATATTCAATTCTAATATATAGGAGCCCAATTAGATTTCGATTGTTATCAATAATTATAGCGCAATGAAGTAGAGACATTTTTAAAATAAAAATGAAAAGGTCATGTAATATCTAATCAGCCATATTTCCTATCAACCTTATTCATAGAGAATCCTTATTAAATTTTACAAATGATTAAGATGTTTCGCCTTCTTCATGCTTTATTTGTGCGTTCTAATGTTAAGATGCTTTTAATATGGCGGTACAAAAGTAAAAACACGAAGAATCTTTATAATTGAGAAATAGACTTAAAAATCTTCACCCTAAACTTTGCACTAAAAGTGCAAAACAATTTATTTTTCTTTTATTATGCTACTTGATTCCGGGGGGAACATTGGGCCTCGACAATATCTTTTCAACGGACGCGGTTCTAGGCGATCCTCTTCAGCTTGGCCCATGTCGTACCAGCTGCCTTCACCACTGGGTTAACACATCTGCGCCGAGTCTGTTTTGGTCGACCCACTTTTCGCTTCCATTGTGAATTCTAGTCAAGGGCCTGCCTGGTGACACTAGAAGCAGGATTGCGGAGTGTATGACCGATCCATCCCCATTTCCGTTTCTTGATGACAATCTTGATTGGAGTTTGTCTGGTCCTGTCCCACAGTTGGTCGTTGGAGACAATTTCCGTCCACCTGATATTAAGGATGTTTGTGAATGTTAGTAAATGTCCAATTCATTTTTTATTGAATGGTTTCTTTTTTTTATGCCTCTTAATTCCTTCGGGTACATACGACCGCAACAACACCTCTCCAACGGACGTGGTCCCGGGTGATCCTCTTCAGCTTGGCCCACGTCGTACCGGCTGCCTTCACCTCTGCATCAACACTTCTGAGCCAATTCTGTTTTGGTCGACTCAATTTTCGCTTCCTTTGTGGAATACAATAGTTCTGATTAATTAAATTAGATTTTAATTTATCATTGTCAGTTTTTAAGATTTCAAGATGGAAGATGGATGTCGATATTTTTTAGAAGCACTGAGGTCTAAAATAAAAGATGTTAGAGAATGTAACTTTCTGTAATTGTCGCACGAGTGAGAGGGGTGCTGTTCAGTGTCTTGGTTTGGGGCCAGGGTTCAGAGTTATCGAAGCAACGACAGTTAGACGTTAAGTCAATGGTCTGCCTAAAAAAGGGTTTCAAAGTCGGTTGCCTCTGGGCGAATTGTCGAAGTAAGAAAAGAGTTTGACGGGATGGAAAAATGAAGAAAACGGGAAAGGAAGAAAGGAAAAAAATGCAGGTTGCGAAAGAGAAAAAAACAAAACAATGAAAAGGGAAAATGGGTGGCGGATTGATAGCGTAAGTTACGAAAGTAATAAGCGGGAACAAAATAAGAAAGAAAGAAAGAAAGAAAGAAAGAAAGAAAGAAAGAAAGAAAGAAAGAAAAGAGAAAGAAAGAAAAGAGAAACGTGGAAATAAATAAATGAAGAAAAAAAGAAAGAA
>CAHIKZ030005609.1:1065000-1112500 GCA_903632075.3 Acanthosepion pharaonis
TCAATACCTGGTTAAGGCAGTGGAGAATTTGGAGAGGGGAATTAACAAGAGATAACTGATAAATGACATCCATTAGGCATGGCACGTGGAACTAGAACAGTCTACCCTAGCGAGCGAAACAAAGTGTTCAGTTCGACATACCAAACACCTGAAGAAGGCCAGAGCATATAACGGCTGAAACGTTGTGAAAAATATGGCAACAAAGATGAGGAAAATAGTTCGAATAATGTAAATAGTGAAAAAAATCTGTTGTTTCCGAAAAACAAGTCTAAGTAAACTTGTGTACTAGAACGACCAACGCCCCGCCCCACCCTGCCGCCGCATCAGAAAACTGCGCATTAATGGGGATTTTAATGCTATTCAATTATTCTTGAACACTGATGAGCCTTTGATAATGAGAAGACATCACCCTTTAAAATCGAAGCCTCAAACATCACTGGGAAACTCTTAAATTAAATTTTAGTTGTTCAAAAAGATATTCCGCTCTTAACACATGGTTTGACCATTCCATGAAATACTGGCTCTCAAAGCATAGCCCAGATAATCTAACCCAAACGATTATTGACTTTAGCATCTCGGACTTGGCTAAGGCAGTTTGTGACAGATGTTGCGTTATACAATTGCTACTTAGAAGCTGATCACAGACCACTCGTAACTAAAATAACAAAGCCGGCCAATAAATAGCCCACTTCCGCACACATAAACTAGGGTGGGGAAATAGATACAACATCCAAGCCCTTAAAAATAGAAATGTAAGATTAGAATTCTGTAATCTACAAGGATCCTTTTTTTCCTTTATTATCTATGGATTTTCATGCATTCTTGTAATAGATAAGGGAACGATTTTCCCTTACCTTCTGTACGATTGTGGAATTAAGAGCTTTTTTTCCTCTCTCTTGGGCTGGTTACCGGAGAATGTTAGAGAGCCCTCGACACTTAGTTTGTGATTCATGCTTTCCCTAAGGGAATTAATGTAAAAGTGAACTCAATAGACTAGATCGTCTTATTTTCCGCTCCATTCGTTATTATATAAACTGCAAACCCTCTTAGGGGTTTGGGGGCCCTTCAAAACCCTTGCGGGCCACTTCAAATCACTTTGGGGGGCACTCCAATCCCTTTTTGTGGGGTGGCACTGCAAAACCTTTTGGAGGTACTCCAAGAGGCATAATCAAAGCACCAAGAGGTTCGTCTTTATTCGAGAAGGCGCTGTCTACACGTCGGAGTGCTGAAAGTTTCCGAGACCGACCAACTTCACAAAATCAGGTCAAATGAAAATGAATATCCTTGATTGTACTGAAAACTTTTCAGCACGTTCTCCTTGCAAGCTCTGTGCGAAACCCAAAACACGGGACAAAACTTGGACTGTTTCTTTTGCTGGCGACCATGAATTCTGTAAATAGTCCTTTCTTCTTGATTTCCGCTACGAGAAATTGTCTTAGTCTTCTTCCACTTTCTTTTCAGAGTCTGCGATCAGCACATTGTTATTCTATCTATCTATCTATCTATCTATCTATCTATCTATCTATCTATCTATCTATCTATTACAGAAGGTTCATTATCTATCTATCTATCTATCTATCTATTACAGAAGGTTCATTATCTATCTATCTATTTATCTATCTCCCCATGTTCGCTATCTATCTCATTCTGCTCATATCTATCATGAAGCCGAGATGCTAGGTCAGGACCGATAACCCTTGTTTTGATTTTGTCGATAATATCAAGATCTATAGCAGGAGCAGCTGACCAAATATGGCAGCAATATTCAATGCACAGACGAATGGTAGATTTATAAATATACAAGATAGATTCTGTTGGGGAAAATTGTCTAGCGTAAAAGTGAACCAAATTTCCTAGCAGCCTTTTAATCAGTATCACTCAATGCAAGGCAACAAAGCCACTAAGACACAAGGGGTGACAGGGTATGGAAGAATTAGGAATAGAGAAATTAATAATAAGCGGGAAGAGGAAAAAGTAATCAGGCTACACCATATAGCGATTAACATTGCATTTCAATTTTTGCAGATTAAAGTTAGCTGGAAAGCATGGAGCCGGTCGGAGTTCCACAAGCGAGAAGTGCGAGAAAAGAAATTGTTCGCATAGAATTTACGGTTAAATCTACCCAGCTCAATTATGAATTGATGAGATCTCGACGCCAGTCTAGTAGTGGGCTTAAATTTGAAAAGTCTATGAAACCATGGCGAAGAGCGATTTTTATTCCGCATTACATCCTGAAATGTGGCACAAAGCCAAAATGGCGAAGGGGGAAAAGAAAGGTCTTCTTTCTGTTCTAACATTACACTTAACTAGCCAGATCATTGACCCAAACATACCACAATATTCCTTAGACCAAAACAACGCATTCTTACTTAGCATTCCTACAACATCCACCATAATACCACAATGTCTCGAAAAAATTCCAACTTGTCTCCTTATGTACATTTTTTGTCTGTGCAGAGTAGGGAATATAATAACAATTTAAAAATCTAATCTCCAATATGAACCATAGCGAAAAGCGATAATGTACAGAAAATGTGGCACAAGGTCAAAATGGGGAATGGGGAAAAGGACGGTCTTCTGTGTTAACGTTAAACTTCGCTAGCCACAAACACTGACCCAAATATACAATATTTCTTACACCACAAGAACCACTTTCTTACTACAGCCACCATAATACCGCAATGTCTCTATGAAATTCCTAACTAGTCCCAATATGTACAATTCTTGCCTGTGGGGAAGGGGAATTAAACAACAAATTTTAAAATCTAATCCCCAATGTGAACCATAGCAAAGAGCTCATCCGAACAATTACCATAAAAATACATATTGATTCAATATAATCACTGCACTTCGTGCCAGTGGAAAACCTGAGACAAATAAGTCGCAATGAGTCGTTATGATGGAGGTTAGCATCAGCCATACTAATGGAGTGTAAAATAGTTCTGTATGATGATTAAAAGGTAACAGCTGACCATATTTATCATAAAAGGAATTTGAAGATGGAAGGCAAAATATGAATGTTGGGACCATTTCTGAAGGCCTGAATGATCTTTTTCCTCTCACCATTGCTCAGTTGCGTAGACATTGTGGGGCTGATACAAAACGATTTTAAACTGTTCACTCTCTTGCTGAAAGGGTTTTTCCATGATTCTTACGACAAATGGTTTCAAGCGTCTTATCTGAAAACCTGTAAAAAGAAACTCAATTAGTTTAGAGTTTTTTTTTTGTTTTTTTGTTTTTTTTAAAGATATTAAACATTTTGTGCGATGGACAATTATCCCATCCTGTTACACGATTTGTCCAAGTGTGATGTTATATCCGACATATATATATATATATATATATATATATATATATAACTAGACTTGTTTCGAAAAACCCTCGAATTTTTGATTTGCTAATAATCAAATCAATCTCGAGGGAAAAAAGGTTTTAAAAAAAAAGAAAGAGCTACAAACATGAACTTCTGCCGACAAAAAAATCGCACAGATGCAGGTCTGAAGCCCAAAGAAAAAACCCCTGATACGAGTAAACAACTAACAAAAGCGCTCAATACAACCGTAGAGCAGACCTAGATAAACCTAGTGAGCCAGACAAACCTACCTAGGTTTTCACCTAAACGGATCGTCAGGGAAAGTAAGGCTTACTTTCCCTGACGATCCGTTTAGGTGAAACCTAGGTAGGTTTGTCTGGCTCAGTAGGTGTATATATATATATATATATATAATGCTTATAAAGTTTCATGCTAAACGAAAGAAACAAATGTAGATGGGAGGAAAGCAAGAAACCTGAAGATAGTTTCACAGGCAGGAAGCACAAGAAAAGAAATTATCAGAATAGAACTTACGGTTGCATAGATCAACAGTAAAAACGGTGAGACCTAATTGGCAAACTAGTAGTACACTTAAATTCAAGCCCATATTTCGTGGATAGGCACAGAGTGGTCTATACGTTACACATTTTGTTTTGTAGTACTAAAGGGTAACATTATATTTAGTAAGCGTTCGAAACGCATGCACGGCAGTTGAGTGCACACATACTACATCTTCTATATGATACTTCCAGCCAGAATTGTTTATGTCTTTCTTTCACAGGTACACACAATGTTAGGCATACCTTCCATATTCTCTGGGGTACTACTAAACGGAAAGCGCTGATAGTAAAGCTCGATTTTGTTTCGTTCTCTTGGAAGAGGCATCTTCATCCAACTATAAGTTGAACAGCATGGTAGACCGGACTCTCTTGCCTTGAGTCTAGAACATGACTCTTAAATGAAATACCTTATTTGTTTATTGATTCACTAATTCTTACAGGAATCTAATAAAACCTGAATGATAGAAAACCGCTTTAAGAATAACGTTTTTGTCTAGTCAATTACTAGTTGGGGGGCTAATTGAGAATATTCGCAGATTTTAATAATGAAAACTGGCAAACAAGTTCACTAATGTGCAAAGTTCGTGTAATGCGGTACGAAAAGACAGGAATTCTTTAGCGGTGAATTCCTTTCAAAATTTAAGGGATTCATTGATTTGATTGGTTGATTTTGTTTGGTGGCATATCAACTTCTATGAGTTATTTAATGAGGAAATCTAAATATTTTGAACACAATTTTGTGGCCTCAACTAAATATATACTATAAATATGTATTGTTAGTAATTTTATTATAAATAGGTATAGTTGATAATGGTTAAAGAAATAACAAGACAAGTGTTACAGATATATTATATATTAAACAGTAAGTACAACAGAAGAGTATTATACGGCTAGTGAGTGTGTGTCGGGTGACCCAATGTTCATTCGATACGACTGCTTCCCACCACCACCACGAGGGTAAATGTGGCACTAGGCCGAGTTTGACGTGGGTCACCCGAGACCGTAGGCTCGGCCAAAAATTCACCGTATAACCTGCATAAACGGGTTCGGATCTGTCTACCTGCCCGAACGAGACTCTGCCCTACGCCACAGCCAGCTTCGTCCGGATTCCTCCCTGCCCAAAGGCAGAGAGTTCAACAGCAGCTGCGAAAAGCTTCGGTAGAACAATCTATTAGACTGTTATATTTGACAAAACGAGGGATGTATGTGGCACAAGGCCGAGTTTACCGTGGGTTCTCCGAGCTATTAGGTTCGGCCAAAAATATTCCTTTAGAACCCGCAAAAACGGGTTCAGGGTCTGTCTACCTCCCCGGATGAAACTTTGCCCTTCAGCAAAACCTCGTGCGGGTTCCTCTCTGCTCAAGGCAGAGAGTTCGACAGTAATAAACAATCTATTAGACTGTTTCCCCAAAGCCTTTTATCCTACTAATCTTATATTAGGCTGAAAAGTCCAACATAGACTCTTTAGAGGAGCACACCACAACAATATATATATATATATATATATATATATATATATATATATATATATGTATGTATGTGCGTATATATATATATATATATATATATATATATATATATATATATATAGGCTGCGATGATGAAATTGTCGCCATTGTATGTTTTTAATTTCGCGCATGCGCGTTGTTTGTTTTTGCCTCGATTTTATCTTCCCACGGGGCCTCAGACTCAACACGAATGCATACATCAAGTGCCTTGAGAAAATGAGTCAAGATGGTGGCTGCTGGAAGACCCTATGTCAGGCAACAGGACTCTGCATCATGTCACACAAGCAGGAGAACCCAGTCATGGCTGTCAGACAATTTCTGCGACCATCACCCCTTACATCTGGCCACCTAACTCCCCTGACTGCAACACTCTTGATTATTATGTGTTCGGCGTAGCTGAGCGGGAAACCAATAAAACTCTTTGTAACATCAAAGATGAACTGAAGACAAGAATTATGGCAGCTTTCACCAACTTAAACAAGGAGACCACCCAGAAGAGCTGCTGCAGATTCTTTTGAGTATTTGAAGGTCGTGTAATTTGGATAAATGAAAAGTAACGACCTATTTTATGTATGATGGATCGTTTAACTATAATTTTTACAAAACAAAAGAGTCCATCATACATAAAATAGGGAGTTACTTTTCAATCACCCTATATATCTATTAAAATGAGATATCAGTGTTATTTTCATTTTTGCGGAATTTAGACGACAATTTATCCATAGCACCCTGTTATATATTTAAGCATATATCACATATTTTACATGTTTTAGGCATATATCACATATTTTACATATTTTAGGCATATATTACATATTTTAGGCATATGTAACATATTTTACATATTTTAGGCATATATTACATATTTTACATATATTAGGCATATATAACATATTTTACATGTTTTAGGCATATATCACATATTTTATATGTTTTAAGCATATATCACATATTTCACATATTTTAGGCATATTTCACATATTTTAGGCATATATCACATATTTTACATATTTTAGGAATATATCGCATAGTTAGGCACACATAACATATTTTAACATATCATACTGTGTTTGAATACGCAGGGAAAATGTAAAAAAAAAAGAAATCTTCAGTACTGTATTTAATAGCAAAAAGCATTTTAATATTCAGAAATAAAAGGAAAACATTTCTATAGGGTTTTACGGGAACTTGGACGTGTTTAGGAAGATTATCTCATTAGATGGATTAAGACTCAGTAGTAAGTTCGATGATCACTGGGAGCTCCATACTTTTGGCCTTGTGCCAGATGTAAGCTATGCTTGCTAAATCCCTAAACAAATACAGGAGGGAAAGCTAACGTGGTGTAATTTAAATTATTTATAGTAAAATGATCAAGAATACATTTTCAAATTAACATGACCAGCATTACATTTTATTTGTAGCTGATGGCATACAATTGCGTTCAAAATATATTTAGTTGAAACCATAAAATTGTTCAAATTATTTACATTTCGGCATTAAATGACCCATAGAGGTGTTGATATGCCGCTAAACAAATTTAACCAATCAACCAACTCTTTTCCATTTCAAAACTGCCTCTCGCTTTTTCTATTTATCTCCTGTAAATTCATTCTCTCTTTTTGTTTCTCTATTTCTTTCTGCTATCACTGTGTCTCTCTCCCTCTCTCTCTCTCTCTCTCTTTCTCTCTATCGTTATTCTGTATGTTTCTCTTTCTCTTTCTATCTATATCTATTTTCCTATTTTCTTTTGGTCTTTCTTTCTTTTTTCATTTTTCTTTCTTTCTTTCTTTCTATCTATCTTTTGTCTTTCTGTTTTTCTTTCTTTGTTTCTGTCTTTCTTTTTGTTTTCTTTCTTTCTGTTTTCTTTCTTTCTGTCTTTTTCTCTTTTTTCTATCTTTCTTTATTCATTCTTTCTTTCTGTCTTTCTCGTTTTCTTTATTGTTTCTGTCTTTCTTTCTTTCTTTCTTTCTTTCTTTCTTTTCGCACATCTCTTTCTACAGATTTTTGATCTCTCCCTTTCTCACTCTCTACGTTGCTCTGTCTCTACGTTTTAATTATTTCCTTGAATTTCATTCCTTCTTCTCCATAAAGCCTCTGTATCCATCTTTCTGTCTCTCTCGCACTTATATGTATACATCTCTGTCTATCTTTCCTTCTCATTTTCTCTCACTTTCACATTCAATCCCTCCTCTCTATCCCTCTCTCCTTCTCTCTGTCTTTTAAATTCATTTATTTTTTTATCTCCTTGTCTATCACTCATACCTATCTCTGTCTATGCAAATCTTTCTAAATATCTCTTTCTATCTGTTATGGTCCGGTTCCTTGTACCACGGTGATAGCCCAAGGTCGAACCAATAAAGAAGAACTCGAACACAGATATGGAATAACACAGATATATTACAAACAGGAATATATACAGAGAAATAGAAGTGTTAGTACGAACAATCAGGTTTAGTAGAGAGAACAATATAGTCTCGACCAGTATCACTATTCCAATGTCTTGCAGTAATTGTCTGAACGCGACTCTGTTTCGGACTGCCTCTGACTCGACTGACTGACTAATGACGGACCTCACTCCAGACTTCAGACTGAACTCCCTGCTTCCTCTTGAGGCGCAGTATTTATTACGTATGGGATAGTCCATTATGTTATTATGGGTAAGGTCCCGTAACACTATCTTACTCTGCCTCTTTCTCCTTGTCACCATCTCTTTTTCTAACTCTCTCTTACCTTTTCATCCACTTTTTTTTTATTTTTCTGTCTATTCCACTGTCTTTGTCGCTATCTCACTCTCTTATTCTGTTGTTACATCTCTCTTTTGATCATTTCTCTCTCGTTCACATGTTTCTATCTCTTTACTCTCTTTCTTTCTCTCCCCCTCTCTCTCTCTCTATCTATCTATCTATCTATCTATCTATCTATCTATCTATCTATCTATCTATCTCAATTTTCTTTTCTTTTCTTTTCCTCTCTCTCTCTCTCTCTCTAGCTTCTTCAATTTCTTTTTTTCCTTTCTCTCTTTCTATCGATCTTTCTTTCTCCATTCTCTTTTTCTTATCTATCTATCTATCTATCTATCTATCTATCTATCTATCTATCTATCTCAAATTCTCTTTTTCTTTTCTCTCTCTCTCTCTCTCTCTCTGTCTATCTGTCTAGCTTTCTCAATTTCTCTTTTTCTACTCGATCTATCTATCTTCATTTGTCTTTTCTTCATTCACTCTCTCTCTCTCTCTCTTTCTCTCTCTCTCTCTCTCTCTCTCTCATTTCCAAATTCTCTTTTTCTTCTCTCTCTGTCTAGCTTTCTCAATTTCTCTTTTTCTTCTCTCGCTATCTATCTTCCTCAATTTCTCTCTCTCTCTCTCTCTCTCTATATATATATATATATATATATATATATATATATATATATATATATATATATATTCTCTTTTTCCGATTCTGTTTTTCTATTTCATCTCTATTTCTTTATTTATTATTCTTTTGTCTCTCTCTTTCTCTCTACCCAACTTCCTTTCTTTCTAACTCTTTTCCCGTTCTTCCTTTCTTTCTTTATTTTCCCTTTCTTTTTTCTACATTCCTGTGCATCTATTGCTTTT
The DNA here is from genome assembly GCA_903632075.3 of Acanthosepion pharaonis. NCBI lineage: Eukaryota > Metazoa > Mollusca > Cephalopoda > Sepiida > Sepiidae > Acanthosepion > Acanthosepion pharaonis. The sequence continues at coordinate 1,073,981 of CAHIKZ030005609.1, forward strand.
TTCCTTCCCTATCTCATTTCGCTTTCGCACTTTCTACCCTAATTTCTGTGTATTTCTTTCCCTTTCTGCTTCTCTCGCCCTCTCTATTTTCCTCTCTCTCTCTCTCTTTCCTTCGTCCTTATTTTGACACTTTTCTCTCTGTTTTCTTTCTATACCCCTCTTATCCATCCCTGTCTCTTTTCCTTCTCCTCATCCTCCTCTCTCACTTTCTCCCTGTCTAGCTCTTTCTTTCGTCCTTATTTTGAAAGTCGACTGCTTCCTTTCTCTATCCATCTCTCTCATTTCCCATCTATCTCTCCCCACTCTCTCTCTCTCTCTCTCTCTCTCTCTCTCTCTCTCTCTATCTATCTATCTATCTATCTATCTATCTAGTCAAATCTTTCTTCTTCTTACTCGTTCTCCACCAACCTCGTAATTCAAACACATTAACATATTATTTAAATAGAAGTAAGTAAAAGATTCAATTGGTCCATTCTTAGAACCCCATGTGTTTGTCTCCTTTTCTTTATCCCCAAAAGAAAACAAACAACTGGCATAAAAATAAGAATAAATGAAAGAAATTCTAATTGCAAACACAATTTTAATTAAAACCCATCCGCCATGAGGATTGGGTGTTCTAGTGATGACGTCACAACAACCACATGCAGCCGCCCTCAAGGCGAGACAATAAATAAAAACTAAAAGAGTCGTTTATTCGTAATTAAGATTTAATTAGACAATATCCTTAATTAATTTATTTTAAATTGTATTTCCATTGTTTTGGTTTCCTTCCGATCTTATGAAAAGATTTTATTTCGAGATTTTTCCATTTTTTTTTTCTTATCAGTTTCAATTACTTTTATTTCGTTTTTGATTTTTTTTTTCTGAGAGAACCTCGGTCCTTCGTGTTTGGGTCAGGCACTGCCCTGTCTTTAGACACAACAGAGCACAATAATGAATTAGACTTACATATTTTCTGGAGATTCCATCTCCTGTGCAGCACCTCGTCATTGAAATAAAGAGGAGGAGAGTTGTAGATCGCTTTAATGTGATCGCGATATGAACCTCGAATGTTTGCTTCTACTGACACGCACGGATGGGGGGGACTCTGTATTTAAATCAACTTTGTCTCAAATTCGACTTTGTATAATGCGTTTTGTATATGTTTCATATAAGAGAATGGTAGGATGATGTTTAAATACAGAATACGTGTAAACAGTGAAAGAAAAAAGATTGAAATGATTAAGGCCTTCTCCTCTACCCTACATTTAAAACCTCAATGGATAATAATAAAAAAATTAAAAAAAAAACTTGTTTGTAATTGTCATGGCCTCAAAAAGCAAACTGGTAACGTTTCATAAGCGAGAAAACCCTGAATTTCACTCAAGCAAGGCAATTGTTATATAGTTTGTGTAATGTTCATAGTTCTGGCTAATATTGTATATTTCCGCGTATAAGACGACATTTAAATACCCCAAATCACCCTTAAAAATTGCAGGTTGTCTTACAATACACTTAAAAAAAAAGAAACCTTAAAACCGTTATTTGTCGGTAGGCTAACCTCGGCTCCAGTGCGATAACCAATAATGTACATGAAAAGCTTTACATTATATTTGTTGAGAGGTCCTCCCCTTTTTACACAAATGGACTCACCCAGTATATACATATACTACTGCTACGCGAAGACCCGAGAGGAAACAGAAGGGGAGTGAAAGGTTGTAGGTGACCAGAAGTGACGAGAGCAACATAGGGTGAAGGTGACAGACAGACAGAACGAACGTAGCCAGCAAGAGTCACAGTGAGCGTAGCACGTAGACTCAGTAGGAAGTCATACAGCGATACTTCAATACCAAAGACTGTGTAGATATTTTGCTACTAACCCGCATTCCTGGAGCTACTAACCCGCATTACCAGTTTGTATTATTACGTTAATATATTATTTTCCTATATTCATTCTTGGCATTTGTTATTTATTGGTGGCGGATTTCATCTCGGAATCCACAACAATATTTGAATGATTTGCCTATACCATAAAATGGTATGAGTGAAATTGTCATGTTTAAAGTGCTATGATAAATTTAAGATGAGAATAGAAAGGAATAAATAAACATAGAAAACACAAGTTGGTAGACATCAATGATATTTGGTGAAATTTCACATAGCAGTTCAGTACTATTTTTGTTTTCACTGGCTATTCGACAAAATGATGTAATGGAATTTATTTTTTTAAAAACATGAATGAATACTTCTGTTTGTTTCTTTGTATTTTGTTACAAAGCAAATGAATATTCATATATGGCCATGACCGTCTCACGTAAGTCTCGCTGACATCCGTGACTAAAATCCACAACGATGTTTGCGATCATTATTTGAAAAGCTCTTAAATATTTGAAACAATTGATGGCAATATAATCGATATGATTTTTGTCATTGCTACTACATCCATATTCCTATTAACGTATGTTTTCGCGTATAAGGCGACCTTTAAATCCCAAAAATCATCCATAAATATTGGGGGTGGTAATATGCTACAATTCTAAAAAAAATTGTTATCTTCATTTTCAGCCCGAATAATGTAAATAATACTATTAATCATAATTCCTCATCTCAGAGACATAGACAGATATCTAAGAAAGAAACCTTAAATTTTGAGTGATGTTTGTCAGTAGGCTAACCTTGTCCACCGTGCGATAACAAATAACGTACATGAAAAGATTCACATTATCAAATAAACTGATAATAAAAGTAATAAAACCATTTCTACGTTATATATTATTGGGATAATGTCATAATAAATTGCCTGTTCGAAGAATAATTCCATATCAATGAAATCAATTTGTATCGATGCAAGCTCAAGTGAGAAAGCGTAAACATCTAGTTATTGGATTCACAGCAATGGAATGCACGTTTATCGTACATTATCGTACTGTTATTAGCGGTATTTTGTGATTGTCGATGAAGTATAAGTAAATGGCCAATAGCCCACCAGGCTGTGTGTAACTGCTAAGAAGAAGAAGAAGAAGAAGAAGAATCAGTATTAGCAAGAAATCAAATGATGAAACGTAAACAAAACAATGGTTTACCTATTAGGGGACGTGCGTAGGAAAACCATGATATAGAATCGATTTGATTATTTCGTTTATTTTGTATTTCTTAGGATACGGTAACAATATTTCCAATAACATCATCTTTAAATAATCAATAAGCAGTCGACTTATACTACAGTTTTAAGATGCATTAATGAAAATTTTCTATATTTTTTTTTACATCGTCTTATCTAAAGGACGTCTTATACGCTGATATATACGGTAATACTATAAAGAAAGACTGGAACAAAAAGGTGAGTGAAGATCCGGTTTATTCACATTGATTAAGAATAAAGAAAATAGAGAATACCGTATTTCAGTGCGACAATGCGTGCAACACAAACGCTACGACTCACGATCCACTATCACACTCGCTTTGCTTGGGGTAAAATGCTTTAAAAAGGCTGGGTTTGGCAAGCGAGAGGTGCGAGAGAAGAAACTGTTAGCATAGAACTTACGGTTGTATCGAGTCATTTCAACCGCTAAATGATGAGGCCTAGCTGCTAATCAAGTACTGCGCCCAAATTTCTGCAAAGTCCAAGTACCAAAGAAGAAAGCTCGTCAGAATAATTGCCATAGAAATATTTATAAAAGAAAATGTCTACAGGGTAACACCGTCATGGCGGTGGTAAAGTAACTGAAGATGAACTGACATGTCAATACCAATAACATTGCAGATTCTGCTTTGGATTTTATCAAGAATCCCTCAATAGATAGCAGGAGCAGCCGACTAGACGACAGCAATATTCAATATTCAGGAATGGTAATTATGTAAGATAGATTCTGGCAGGAAAGATTGTGTAGCGCCACCCACTCTGCTCTAGCCGCAGACATAGCGATTGATTCAAGGTAATATTTCCACTTCATGTCAGCGGAAAACGTTAGCCATTGAAGGAGCATCGAGTCACTCTTCTGGAGGTTAGCATCAGCCATAGTGATAGAAGGAAAAAGGTTAAACAATAGCAAAAAAGAAGAAGATTAAACGGGAACAGATTCGTTTTGGAGGTGTTATAATTAGAAATCAATTTCTGGCCCCAATTACATTATATATATATATATATATATATATATATATATATATATATATACTAGTCGAGGAATCTAAAGGAAATAATAATAACAAAAAAGAAAGAATATTAATCTACAATCCAGTGTGTCTGAAGATTTTAATTTTTTAATATTTTTTTATAGTTCAATATATATATATATATATATATATATATATGATTCACTCTATCGTCGATTTCATCTATGAGAATCCGATTTCACACACACACACAATATATATATATATATATATATATATATATATATATATATATATATATACCGAACCACTCCCCCCGTCGACGTATGAGTGTCAAGCAACTCAGTTCCTAGGAACTGACAGTCAGACACATATAATTTGATTATTATTTGCACATGAGATTTGATTATAGTTTCGTGCAGGGCCAACCACACTTTTTGAAGGGCTGAATATAGAGACCTGGTGCACTTTGTGTCACAAAGTCTCCAAATGACCCTCCACAGGTTTTGAATTCAGAGTTGTCCTTCTCCTAGACCAGTTGCCACCCAAGGCTATAGAACCCAGTCTGTCCTGTTATTTACCCATAACTGAGGGTAAGAAGAGGCTTCATACCGTTCCCAAGGGTGTTAGTACGTAAGTGAATGATATGGATTCGACTGGAATTCGATATCCATCCTCTTGTATACCTGTGAATGTTGGACAATCACTCTACGGATAATGAAAACACGCCAGGCACAGAAATGTGGTTCTACAGAAGGATACTGAGAATTCCATAAGGAAGTCTCTTGTATGTGTATAGATGGTTACACACGTTTGGATTCATATTTGTATATATGTATATGATGGATATGTGTGCGTGGACATATATATATATATATATATATATATATATATATATATAGGAAGAGGCTATAGTAGTTCCAACGAGAGAAAAGTTGTACATTAAATTAAAAAGAGAAACCGCAAACGTTTTTTTGGTTGTAATGTGGATTTTTAAAAAAATTATGCTTTTTTCATTTTTTTTGCTACACGTGTTTCTGGTCTCTTGAACGTCATCAGGAAAAGGGTGAGAGATTTCCACATATTATTAAAAATGATTTTTTGTCTCCTTTATGTTTTTCGATGTTAAATATTCTCGATAAGGGACATTCTCTTTTTTTGTGTTAGTAATCCGAATTTCTTTCTTCAAGAAAGAAATTCAGATTACTAACACAAAAAACATAATGCATAAAGCAGAAAAAAATTAATTATTTTTAATAATATGTGGAAATCTCCACCCTTTACCTGATGACGGTCGCGAGAACAGAAACCCGTGTAGTAAAATTATGGAAAATAAAGCATAATATTTTTTTAAAATCCACATTACAATCAAAATCGTTTGCGGTATTTATTTTTCTTATATATATATATATATATATATATATATATATATATATATATATATATATATATATATATATATACAGAGAGAGAGAGAGATTTAAGCAAAATATTTTTATACCTAAGTATCCTTTCTTTCAAGCAACACTTTTTCAAAGGCAATCGTTGGCGAAATACAAAATCAAGAAGACAATGATAACGAAGAGAAGAGAAAGTTGTAACGCGATTAAAATGAAATAAATTTTATTTGTAAATAATTAATAAAATAAATAACAAGTTCCACAAGAGTATAAAATATTAGTGGATACTTAATATCTGAAATAGACGCCTCATTTTTTTTATTTATTAAACCGTGTTTATTACGGCATCGTGAAATCTTCGTAAACAAAATCTAATCCATTATATTAAAAGTTTGAGTAATAGAAATGCTGGAGTAAAAAATAAAATCCATTAGCTCTTTGAATATTTATAAGAGAAAAATTTACTCTATGGGAATTGAAGAATTACAAATGTGTCTGAGCAGGTGTCTGCAACAAGGATTAGCGAGACACTCTGTCAGAATTTAACTCTTAGAACGAGTAGTTGACATTATTATGTACGCTAAACTGTTTGAAATAACAATTTGCTGAACTGTATTATCAATAACCAAATTCGATTGATCCTACAGAAATTTAATATCATCAACACTAAAAATGTAGCCCAACTCAACATTATTTTTTTCTTTAACCAATGTATAAAATTATTTAAAAGTAGTTAATTCGTCTTACGATATATTTTACCTGTGTTATACCAGAACATTACCTATTCTATTGTAATAGACTCTCCGACACATAATAAGTAGTAGTAGTAGTAGTAGCGGTCGCCAGTTGAGCTCAGTAGAGTTGAGTGAGTCAGTCGATGTCGGACATTGAAGTATCAACCATCACAACTAGATTGCTGCGTCATTGACTCTTATTTCAAGTTCCTAACGTTTTGTACGTCGGACCCTTTTAAGACCGACTTAGCGAAATACAAGCCTCCACTGGGAAAACTACTCTACAACAACCTGTGCGTAAACTCTATCATACTGGTAAAACTTCCTGTATACTATAGGAAATTAAAAACTGCCAGTCTTATAATTTCCTATAAGAATACGCCTATTAAATACAAGCTTCAGGCCGCGAAAGTAGTCTATAAGTTGCATTGTCCAGTGCAAGTCTTGTAATGAATATAAAACTACAAAAGAATACACAGGTTACAAGACGTATACCTTAAGTAGGCATCTGACTAACCACTTGAGTGATCTTAGTTCGATAAGAAAGCTCTAAAACGCTCATACTCAACTCCTTGCACACACCCTTGTACATGATACTGTCATTTAAAAAACAAGTAATTGTAAAACACACCAAGTGAAAAGATAATTAAACCACTTGTTATAAAAACATACAGACCTACACTTAACGTTCTTTTCTTTCTTTCTTTTTTGCTTTGAAATCAGTCGAAATTCACTGGCTGTCTTTTGAACGTTTGACAAGATATCCCATTATGAAATTAATACTACTCCTATACAAGACTGCATACAATACAAACACACGAATATGTTAACAACGAATTCAATGAAAATGGCTAAAGAATGAACCGAAAGCAGGTAGTGTAATAAACACCATAGATAATCTCAATGCATTCTTCGTCCTCATAAACGGAAAAAGAAAACTGAACACCAAAAAAAATAGTCATATTCAATTAGACATGTATAAAAGAAGGACTGCTACCGAAGCATACAATGTTATGTATATTGATAACCATGATCTTCTTTTATGTACCTTGTCCCTTCAAGACGTAGATGATTATGGCTCTTCACTTCTCCCTATTCTTTGTCATTTTGCTACTTCTCCCAAACCCTGTTCCACCATCCCCTTGCTTAAGCCCCCTAGGTATGTCACGTGTCGCTTTCCCTTGTCCCTCTATCCGCCCTCTGAACATCAGATTTTCCAAGCCTTCTTTTCTCATTACGTGTTCCAGAAATTTCAGCTGCCTCTTCTTGATGTTAAGTATAAGCTTCCTCCCTGTTTGCATCCTCTGTAAAACCTCATCTTTGCTCACATGTTCGTTTTGATGGTATCCTTAGCATCCTTCTGTAGAACCATATCTCCGTTTCCTCGAGTCTCTTCTTCACTTTTGAGGAGACCGTCCAACATTCGCTACCGTAAAGAAGGACAGATATCACATAGCAGTTCAGAACTCTTTTCTTTGTTACCAAAGAAATCCTCCAGTCTCGTAATACTGTGCTTAGCTTTTCGAAAGCGTCTTTGGCCATTCCAATACGTCTTCGGATCTCAGCGTCACACTTACCGTGCTCTGTCAGAATACTTCCCAGATATTTAAATCTCCGCACCTGATTGATTTTAGTGTTCCCGGGCTGAATGCATGGTCATCAGTAAAAGCCCCGATGCTAACCATATTTTATTTAAATCCGAATGAAATAGCTGATTTTTCAAAATGAATATGCAAGAATTATATGATTTTCACAGGGCTGAAATAAATCAATTTCTAAAAATATATACATATTTATTATAATTTTTCCATGTCAATGGGCAAACAGAATTGTTCATAAGCATTTTTGTTCTCACCAGACGAAGTGCAATTTAAATGCACTGAAACGAAGTTGCATCTTTGTAGTGAGTAAATTGTTTTAGTCTGTATGAAAAAAATTATAATAAATAATTATTGCTCTACTATCGGTATTGGGCACTCTTTTGAATTAATGCTGTGAACGCTAGAATTTATACATTATTTTCTTTCTCATTATATTCGGATATACATACATATATAGGTGATTATAGCAATAATAGCAACATTTGCTGACTTTCTTTTCTTAGGCAATAAATTACATCAGTTAGCATCGTACATAGTTTACCTTGACTTTCGAAGTTCGGTTGAAGAATATTGATGTTTTTACTTTCATTTTGTAACCTAGAATTAAAAATATTGGTAGGATTTCAAAATTTATAAATTTAAGAATGGAAATAAATATGCTTCAGGAGAACCGCGAAAGTCAAGGTAAACTAAGCAAAAGTTTTTTTGTTTTTTAAAGTCTTTCAGAGGAGGAAATGCGTTAGTGAAAAATATTTTTCCTTTTCTGTTTATTCATATTGTCATTTACAGATATATGATATAATTTATATATATAATTTATTTATATTTGAATTATTACACACACACGCGCATACACATACACGCACACACATACACACACTCACACACATACACATATATAATATATAATATATATATATACAGTACTGTTCAAAGGTCTGAAGCCACCCCACCAGAATTACCATGGGATGAACTTGACAGAAGAGTGAAAAGAAAGGAATGAAAAAGAGCTCTTAGAGTCTTTGAGAGTGATTGAAAAAAGGATGGAATCAATTATCAATTATCAAACTTATACTATGAGAAACTTTTGCAACGAATACCAAAATTTTTGCTGCAGTAATCAAGGCTAAAGGAGGATATTTCGACGAGAGCGAAAGATATATATATATATATATGTATATATATATATATAGTCGACTCTTCCGTCGTATTCGACGTATGAGGGTCAAGCAGATCAGTTCCCAGGAAACCGACAGCCCGACAACAGCACATGAGATTTGATAATAGTGGTGAAGGTTTCATGCAAGACCAGCCACACTTTTTATATATATATATATATATATATATATATATATATATATATATATATATATATATATATATATATATACTGGTTTTTTCTAGACTGAATCATATATATATATATATATATATATATATACTGCGTGCCAAATTATTATCGGGATAACTTTTTTCAAATATTTCAAAAACCGTCCAATCAATTCACACAAAATTTTCACACAATTTGGCAACACTGACCTGCGCAATCACCAGAAGTTTCGTACTGATCCGTGCAATGTAAACAAACTGGCGCCATATTTGTTATCAGCACGGTGATTTGAGCGTGCCAAATTATTAGAAAGGTTTAGTAAAATTCCCAGAATTTAGCAAACAAAACGTTTATTAATGTTGCACGTGAATGTTTATGATCAAAAGAAGCTAATAAATAAGCTAAACAAACAAATAATAACAGATACAAACAAAGGCACAGTTTAAAACAAGTTAATAGGGAATGTGCTTTCCCTGTTTTGAAATTACTTGAAGAAGTCGTCGATCCATAGAATTTGTTAATTATAGGATGTCATCTGCTGTAATGCCGCGAGATATGTCAAGAATTGCTTCCCACACCCCAGTGTTGCTCCTGAATTATCGTTCGTTGGTGTACAGTCTTCGCTTCGTGATGCTCCAAATGTTTTCGACTTGGTTCAAATCCGGATAATTTGCTGGCTACTTCATTTTTCGAGGTCCATCAAAGCCTAACTGTTTCAAATATTCAGTAGTCTTGTGAGCAGCATGCAGGGGAGCATTATCTTGCATAAAAACAATGGCCCTTCTGAAGGCAACTCTTTGCTTTTTCATCCACGGTTCAAGATGCTCCTTCATAAACGCTATGTATGCATCAGCAGTCATTTTGACGCCATCTGGTACTCTCCATGGGCCCACTAATGTTTTTCCAATAATACCACCCCAGATCATAATGCCTCCACCGCCTTGTTGGCGTCTCAAACGCTGATGGCGATTCTGTCCGTTCATTACCCAGCCTTTGCACCATCTATCTGGCCCATCAAATGTTGCTCCAGTTTCATCTTTGACCAAAGTCAATCTTCATATTGTCCACGGCCCATTTCAATCAATTTTGAATGTGATTTCTCGTCAACGGAGGCTTCGATACAGGTTTGAATGTTGTTGCTATTTCCCTCAGATACCGACACCGAGTACTTTCAGACACAGTAGGATACCCAATGCGACTGAAAATCTCTTGACTGGTAAGTCTAGGGTTCTTCGTGGCCTCTCGTTTAAGTCGTGACATGAGACGACGTGAAATAACCCTCGACTTGCCTTTATCTGCCCTTTTGCGTACTTGTGTAGGGTCAGCGTTAAACCTTTTCACTGTTTGATGACACCTCCCTATCATTTTAGAAATTTCTAGGGTAGATTTACCTTTTGAGAGTTCTGAGGTGATAGTTTTCTTTTCAGCATCAGTTAAACTGCTTTTACGGCCGATCTTTTCACTAACTTCTTACACTTTTCTAATAATTTGGCACGTTCAAATCACCGTGCTGATAACAAATGCGGATCAGTACGAAAATTCCAGTGATTGAGCAGGTCAGTGTTGCCAACATTGTGTGAAAATTTTGTGTGAATTGATTGGACGGTTTTTGAAATATTAGAAAAAAGTTATCTCGATAATAATTTGGCACGCAGTATATATATATATATATATATATATATATATATATATATATATATATATATATATATATGATTCAGTCTAGAAAAACTATATATATAAACCTATATATATATATATATAAAGTATGGCTGGTCTTGTGTGTGTGTGTGTGTTTGTGTGTGTGTGTGTTTGAATGTGCGTGTGTGTGTTCATGCGTATATGTGCTTGTGGGTATATATTTTTTATGGTAAAATGTTTCGAATATTGCTGCCACATATAGTCTGAAGCTCCTGCTAAATATTTAGAGATTATTTATAAAATCCAAAGAATCTGCAATGTCATTGGTCCTAACCTGGCTTCTCGGCATCACTCACATACCCAACGCTGTGTGTGTGTGTGTGTGTGTGTGTGTGTGTGTGTGTGTGTGTGTGTGTGTGTGTGTGTGCGAGTGCGTGTATATGTGTGGGTGTACCTGCGTATGTGTGTGATTGATTGTGTGTGCGCGCCTGTGTGTATGTGTCCGCGTGCGTGTGTGCGTGCGCTTTTGTCGACCCCCCCCCACACCAACAATATCTCTTTTATTCTTATTTAAAAAAACGAAAAATTTTGTCATAAACACGGGAATAAAAAAACAAAGTGGCCACAAAGACATATAAAGAAAAAAATGTTGCATCAGTTTATATATGTCAATGTAGTTCTCTGTGTGTCTATGTGTGGATGTGTCTGTGTGTGTGGACGGGCGCACGGCGGAAGTTTAAAATTTGCACTTTGCGTCACGAGTCACTGGCTTCCTACGTCTCTGTTGGTTTCGTCCTGACACCGAATATCACTAACAACATGTGTTTCTGATTAACGCCGTAGAAAAGTATATACGATGCCACATATTCATACAAATAAAACACACACACACACACACACACACACACACACACACACACACACACACACACACACACACACACACACACATATATATATATATATATATATATATATATATATATCGTGTAACAGCAAAATTGTCCAAATCGGGTAACGGAGTGAGAAAGTGTCCACACCACAGACCGAATTGTACCTGGCCGAGGAATAGTCATTTCAAAAACGTCAGTCCATTCTGCCTTTATATATATATATATATATATATATATATATATATATATATATATATATATATATATATATATTAATTAAAAGAAAAACAGACCACTTTAAGGCTCCATTAATTATGATTTATTTCACCAGAGAATTTTATTTTTCTCTGGATCTTCAGGCTTCACCTTCTAAGGTAAAACTAAAATATATAGATTTTTCGTTTCACGTTTTGAAAGTGAAGTCTGAAGATCCAGAGAAAAATAAAATTCTCTGGTGAAATAAATTATAACCAATGGAGCCTTAAATGGTCTGTTTTTCTCTAAATTAAATTATTCGCTATGACTTAACATTGAGGTCTCAAGATTTCATCCTCTTTGGGATTATCCATACGGATTACCAAGATTGGATTACTTAATCTTTTATTGTTCAACAGGAAGCCTATGTAATTTCGTTTATCTGGGACATGTAGTTATTCCGATATTCACATTTTAAATTATGTCAAATCTGTGGGAACACCCAATATATATATATATATATATATATATATATATATATATATATATATATATATAAAAAAAACATAGAAGTCAAACCTTAGAGGTGACAGTCTGTTTCATGCTATATGCAATCGTCGTGCCACGTGGCCTGACGATTGCATATAGCATTTAACAGACTGTCGCCTCTAAGTGTTGACTTTTATGTTCACTTTTATATTTACACACGCTCTATCTCTGATATTGAGCACTTTATCCCATAAATATAGCACACCTTAAAAACTATATATATATATATATATATATATATATATATATATATATATATATATATAATATCAAATGGATCAAATCCGGCAAATATTTTTTTATATATTTTATACGTTTTTTATGGATTAAAAGCTTTGTTTTTTTATTTGATTGTTTTTGTTTTTTTTTTTAATTAAACTGTTTCGCAATTGTTTAACTGCGGCTTCCAAGTTGCCTTGGCTGTCTCATCATTCAAACTTAAAACATCAACCATTCCTCATTATTATTTTTATTATTATTATTGGCATACGGCTATATCGCATTGAAACGCCGGTTCTGTACGATCACTGAAGTTAAGCAACGCAGAACCTGGTCATTGCCTAAATGGTTGATCGTTTCGGAATACCAGGTGTTGCAAGCTTAAATGTGCAGGTGGTGTAATGGATAACGGCTCGTATTTGGAAATCAGAGAGTCGGAATCTTTAAAAGTTTACAACGAGAACAACGTTCGTATCTCTTTGACATTATTCACTGAACTTTTTTCCTATCACAATATTGAATATGTGGTACAATTCTCCCTCAAGATATGGGTAAATAGCAGGACAGATTAGGTTCTATAGCCTTGGATGGCAACTGGTCTAGGAGAACGACAACTCAGAATTGAAAACCTGGTCGTTTGGGGACCTTGTGACACGTAGTGCACCAGGTCTCTGTATTCGGCCCTTCAAAAAGTGTGGATGGTTCTACACAAAACCTTCACCACTATAATAAAATCTCATGTGCTGTTGTCGGGCTGTCGGTTTCCTAGGAACTGATCTGCTTGACCCTCATACGTCGAATTCGACAGGAGAGTCGAGTATATATATATATATATATATATATATATATATATATATAGCGTGTCGCAAAAAAAATTAACATCATTTTGTATAATAAACAGCAAATTCGAGCTCAAATTTTAACAAAATGTATAGAAAACTAAGTTGACTCTGCGGACTTATGCCACTGCGAATCTACCAGGAAGATGGGTGGGGCGTGCCAGTGATAATGACAATGTACTCTTGAAATGGCCACCACATTCACCTGACTTAACACCTTGTTATTTTTTCTATGGGGCTATGTGAAAGGACGACCCTATATCTCCCCTTCTTCCTAAAAGCCTAGAGGAACTTAAGCAGATAATTATTGAAGCACTGGAGAATGTTACGCAAGACATGCTACGGCGTGTTTGGCAGGAGCTGGACTACTGTCTTGACATGTGACACAGGTGGCGCGCATATTGAACATTTATGAAGCTTTGTGAAATCTGTTATAAAATCTATATCCCATTGAATATCTTGTTTGGATTTTGTATCTATTAAAACTGCATATTTACTGTCAGTTCTACACTTCAATGTGATCTTCAGCTCATGTGGCATGAAACCGATAATTACAATACAGTGTTGATTCCTATATCCAAACTGTCTATATCTATGAATATTTTATCTCCGACATTGAGCACTCTTCCCATTTAAATACAACACATTTCAAAACAATCAAGAAACACACACTCACACATCTTGTGTGTCCCAAGAAAAATGTTCCTTCAGGTTTTATATGATTGCCCAAGATCGAAAAACGGAGGGACGGACACACGTACACTGCACTTTATTCAATTATGTAATATACAGGGTGTTTCAAAATAATTCATATCACTTCTCTCAAATGATCTCAAATTTTAATAATATGCGTAAAAACTGTTCTCAATGAGAATCTACTAAAAAGATGGATCAGGTGTGCCAGTGATAATGACAATGTTCTGTTGAAATAAAACCTTGTGATGACAACTTGTTACTTTTTTTCTATGTAGCTATGTGAAACGATAGGTCTATTTGCCTCCGTGTCCTACAAGCCTGGATAATGTTACGCAAGACATGCTACAGTTTGTTTTATAGGAGCTGGACTACCGACTTGACGTGACCGTCCTGAGTATGACGATAAATTACATACGGCAGCAAAGCCTCTGATCGGGAGGTCGAAGGTCTTGAAGAACCCGGAACCACCTCTTAACTGCTTTGCCCTGACCCGGGTGGTAGCACCTGCTAGGGTCCCGATTGTGAGCAAATAGTTAACTCCCAAAATTGAGTCAAATCACTATGAAAGTATAAAGTTTTTATAGTAAAAATACCAGCATTTTCTTAATAAAAATATTACCAGCAATACATTTTTGTAAAAGAAATTACTAATGCTCCCCACCACACAAAAAAAGATTTCGGCAATAAATGACCCATAAGGTGTTCATATGCCGCTAAACAAACAAATAAATAAATAATAATAGTAAATAAGACTTGGTGCACATATTGGACACTTGCGAAGGCTTGTAAAATTATATATATATATATATATATATATATAGGGTGTCCCCCCCAAAATTGACATAATTTTGTATTCTGATAATATCGCCAATTCACGCTCATATGATCTAAAATTTGTGCAAATTGTGTAAAAATCAATTTGACTGCGCAGATTTATCTCAGTGTGAATCTAACAGGAAGATAGATCCAGCAAGACAAAGATAATGACAATATGCTGTTGAAATGGCCTCCATGTTCACCTGACTTGATAGCGTGTGATTTTTTCTATGGGGCTATGTAAAAGGGCAGGTCTATATACCCACTCTTCCTGCAAGCCTAGAGAAACACAAGAAGAGAATCAGTGAAGAGAATGTTATGCAAGACATGCTACGGAACTGGACTAGCAATTTGACGTGCGTCGTGTCAAAGGTGGTACGCATATTGAATATTTATGAAGCATTGTGAAATTACTTATAAAATCTCCATTCTTTTGAACAGCTTGTTTGAATTTTGATAAAAAAAATCTTTTATTCTTCAACATGAAGCCTATTTAATTTCGTTTGCTTGGGACATGTAGATATTCACATTTTAAATTATATCAAATTTTGGTGGACACCCTGTGTATATCAGAATACGGCATTTCGATGCGGTGTAATTGTTAGCAAGCTTGTCTCACTAAATCAATTATGGCCGTGTAGTGAGATCGATCCTCACTAGATGCTCCATACTTTCGGCCTTGTGCCACATCTACAGCTCAAGCATGTCTACTCAAATATATGTAGCAACTAAATGTGTTTATACTAATAAAAAATAATACCAGAATATAAATAAAATATGCTCCTCTATGGTGAAAGACACCTTATTTAATGTTGGCTACTTCACTTAAAATATATATATATATATATATATATATATATATATATATATATATATATATTACAACAGACTCGACAATTTGGAGTCTTTCTTTGCATGGTGTCATCTCTGTCTTTCTTTCTCTCTCTCTCTCTCTCTCTCTTTATCTATCTATCTATCTATCTATCTATATATATATATATATATATGTCTAAAAACATCTGAAAACCGTAGCTTTTCCGGTCCCAGTAACGCTTTCCACTGACATGAAGTGGATGACACTTGAATGTAATGTATGTCTTTTGTCTTAATTTAATATTTTTCCCCTTGATTCTCTGCAATGTCTTCCTACCTTTGCTTGAAAGTTTATTTTGTTTCTTATAATATATATATATATATATATATATATATACCCGGCCTTCTTGCATATCGTAGACCTAAGAACCTAAAAGAAATCATAGGTAGTAACCACATTTCAGGGGACAAGGTAATCCGTAAGGAACTGAGAACAAAAACAACAGGATTTTCCCAACCATGTAACAACAAAAGAAGTTTATGTTGCAACCATATTAAAAACACGAATTCATTCACTAGCTCAATCACTAAATCTACTTTCAAAATCTACCACGATTCTAACTGTAGAAGTCAAAACATAATTTACTTCCTAGAATGCACACTATGCCAGAAACAATATGTAGGAAAATCTGAATGGCCCTTTAACTACAGAATTAATAATTATCGTAAGCGACTCCCTATGAACAGTTATTACCTGTAGAACAACATTTCCGCCTAGAAAAACACGATTTCAAAACCCATGCCAGATTCACCATAATTGAGAGAATAGAAAAGTTCAGAGCAGATAACATTAGAAAGATTTTAGAGTCCCATGAAAATAAGTGGATACAACGTCTAAAAACACAATACCCAGCCGGGCTAAATCATAAATTTAACAATATATAATAGTAACAATCAACAAATCAAAACCTACCTACATTTCTCACCCACACAAGACAGACATGCTTACGGAGGAATGGAGGCCTCACACTTATACACTCACCCACACGATTATACACACGTACACACACCATACTCACTCACTCCCTAATGAGCCAAATGATAACACATACCCACAGCAATACACACGCTTACACATATCATACTCACTCACTCCCTAAGAACCAAATAACACACACACAAACACTAAACAGAGACACATCCCCTCACCAGGTCCAATAAAACTGTCAAACTGACCAGAGAATTCAGGATAAAATGTATCTATCCAGTTCTTATCTCAAATAACAACTTAAAAGAGACTGTTTGACCAACACAAGGAATGTTAAAAGATTCATGTTAAAAAGATAAAAAAAAAAAAAAAACAAATGAAAACTACAGACAAAAGTTCATTTTCTCCAACAAAAGACATTCATTTCTGTAGTTCACTGCCAACAGCAAGCAGAAATATTTCTCCTTCCGATGATGGCCATTTCGGTCGAAACTAGTCGAGGAATCTAAATGGAATAATAATAATAAAAAAAAACGAAAGAATATTAATCTACAGCCCAGTGTGTCTAATGATTTTAATTTTTTAATTTTTTATTTTCTTATTGTTCAAATATATATATATATATATATATATATATATATATATATATATATATATATATATATATATATACGCACACACACATGAAACATGACCCAGTGCATATGTAAGTACTTCGTACGTGTATTCCACAGAGTCTTTCCTTACAGATTGACCACAGATTCTCGATTGCATTTAAATCGGGAGAGTTTCCGGGCCAGTCTATAGTATTTTGATTTGTTCACTGGTAAGGCTGGCCAGTGTGTTCGAGCAACGTTACAATTTTCGTACGCTTCCTAGTCTTGAGTTGCACTTTATCATTAACGGCTACCCATACGTGTGTGTTGTTTATAACTCACAAAATCCAATAAAGTAATTTTTAGATTAGATACATGATGGAAACACGGATTAAAATGAAGTGAATTTATTTCTCTTCAAACCTAAGAGTTAATTGAGTATATTGTCAAATGCTCGTCCCAAAAGTCGTATCAGGTGGAAAAAATTGAAGGTCTTAAAATAGTAAAATAAACATGGCAGGCAAGTTGTCTCATGTTTCCAGGTCACTATAGTGAAAAAAAAATTAGAGCATAAGATGACTTTAGTATGAAAATATTGCTGATTGAAGAGATATAGCCCCATTAAAATTCTTTGAAATTTCCTGTTTCGTTAGCACTACTTTTTAATTTTGATACAGGGTAGGACTAACCTACTCGATGTCTCAAGTTCAGTATTGGGTATTGAATCAACCATATCAGAGAAATAAAATCTCGCCTCAGTATATTTTTTCAGATTTATCACAATTTTGCACCATTTTAAAGGGCATTTTTTTGTTTAAGTTTCACTAAAAAATAACTTCCAGATGTTTCTACAGATTTTTTAGTAGACCTTAATGCTAGTCAGTTATCAAATTCAACTTCTCCCTGGCTTTCCTATGAATATTTAGTTGAAGGGGGCCATAGTTTTGATTCTTTGAGTATTCGTTGTATATTCCGTCACGGCGCAACGAAACATCATTATTTACATTATTCGGACAATTGTCCTAATCTTTTTCGCCATATTTATCACAACGTTTCGGCCGTTGTATGCTCCGGCTTTCTTCAGTGGTTGGAATGTCGAACTGAACCCTTTATTTCGCTCATTCACCAATTAACCAGTTTCAGACAAAATAAAAATCACTTTTTAATAAAAAATTATTAATAAGATATAATATTCCTCATACACAGATGTCCTCAAGGACAGGGGATAAAGGCGTTGGTTAGATCCAGTGACAAGACCCAAAGAGCGTCAGTTCAATACCTGGTTAAGGCGATAGAGAACTTGGAGAGGGGAATTAACTGATAACTGACATCCATTAGACATGACACGTGGAAGTAGAACAGTCTACCCCAGTGAGCGAAATAAAGGGTTCAGTTCGATATTCCAACCACATGAAGGCCGGGGCGTACAACGGCCGAAATGTTGTGATAAATATGGCGACAAAGATGAGGACAATAGTCCGAATAATGTAAATAGTGTACATAATACCTCATCTCAGAAATATAGACAGATACTGAAAAATTCATTACCTCGAAATTCAAAGAGAGACAATTGGTGGTACCATTCATTATGTTGATTTAAAGAGAAAAGCATTGATATCAGCTTACTGTGTCGTAGGAAACTGTCGTGAACTTCCAACAATCATTGAAAGGGAGTGTGGTAAAGAGATTGAAAGGATTTTTGTGGATCGTGATATTCATCAAGCTCTGTCGTAATTTTGTCAAATCTGAATAGATAAATTACAAATCTTTGTTCCAAAACATTTACCAAAGAGGAGTGATAGAGGAAAGAATGAAGAGAAGAATAGGAGATAGATCAGGGCATCTGAAGACGTCGACGTTACATTTGAATAGTTACAGCTATCAAGAAAACGAGAAATGGTGAGGGAGTTGTACAGGCGAGAAGTTCGAGGCATGAAGCTATTGGAGTAGAAGAGCCGGCTACATTTAACAGTTTCGACAGTGTAAGGGTGAGAGCGATATGCCAGCCTAGTCGAACGCTTAAATTCATGAAGTCTGGGAATCAGCGAAAGCAGAACATCGGAGCAGTTATCGTGAAAGTATTTGTAAAAAAAATATAGGGAGGCAAGGGCACGTCTGTGGGAGAGCAGCTGCAGACTTAATAATTGCTATTGCACTCCTGGCTCTGTTTTGAACTAACTTCCGGACTTTAGGAATAATTGCCGTTTCAAAACCTGCCTATAGATTGAATAGCTACTAAACTAAATTTATTGTCCTGAAGGAGGTTGCTAACCCTCATACAGCTAGTTCAAAATGGAGCTTCACTCTTTCTATCAATTTAAACAATTTTCATAAGATCGATTGCTTTAAAAATTGTTCCAAATACTAATAATTCTACGGGAAAGTGTTTTGTGTACTGTGAGGAAAAGCAGGTATAAAATGATCATTATTAGAAAATAGATATCTTTTTCTTTCAGTTTCATGTTTGCAGCATTTTATCAAGAACCAAATTCATTTTTGTTGTGCCATGACACTGGAGTTATAAGAACAAAAGGTTGAAATGACTTATATTAGTCAATAGATACCTTTAAGATTTCTTATTTTCTTGATTTAAAACATTTTATTCAGTAATGCTATGATTCTGAATGATTAGAACCATATTGAAGCAATCATGATTTTTTGCTACACCATGACAAATGGTCTTATGGAAAAAACGATATGATAATGACAATGAGACTCAAAGTCTCATATTTCTATGTTTCACATCATTTTATTATCGAATTTTATTATGTAATACCATTTTATTATGGAATGTGATGATTTGAAGTGATAGGAGCCATATTGAAGTAGTCTCAGTAAATTTGAATTTTCGTTGCGTCGTGACGGAAAATATTTAAAGGTCAAAAAATATAGGAAAGGTTGAAGGGTTTGATAGAATTTTTGGTATGAAGTACAAGCTTATAGGCACCATTGATAAACACCAAAGATATTTAAAAGAATGTATTCAGCAAAACTTCAGGGACGATTTCCACTTTGCGTTGTGCCGTGACGGAAATTCCAGACTAACATAAGTAACTTCAATTTTTTCTGGAAAACAAAACTAATAAAAGATGGCTCTTGTTTTGGTATGTTAAATTGAAGTATCCAGCACCATTAAATGATTAAAATCGGTTCCAGAAGTTAAAATAACAGTGCAGAGGTCATACTAAATTTGGTTTATCATTTTTTTTGGCTAAAATGTTTCATAGGCAATTTCTAAAAAAGATGGCTGAAAGATTTACTTTTAGATGTGTGTGTGCAATTTTGGGTTTAGTTTCTTGAAATTATATGTATATCTGTTGTTTATCTGTTGTTTATCTGTTTTATTCAATTTATAATATCAACAATATGAGAAAATAAAGTTTAATTTATTTTTTTGATTTCCTGTGTTTTATTGATTTTAAGGTCAAGAATGGGTTTATTTAGAGCCGAAATGTGCATAGTTCAACCCTTTTGATAAAAATAAACCCATCAAACCGTTAGAAGCGAGATTTGTGGTAGATTCTGAATATTTCATTTTCAACTCATTTCCATTTCAGAAACCTTGGGACGAGCTTTTGACAATATGCTATCGGTAAGCTTCTCAATTGTCCAATATTAAAAAAAAACATTGAACCAGATAGAATTTGGAAAATGATAACAAATGGATGAATACATTTAGTTTTCTTCAAAATTAAGAGAATCGTTTGATATGTAATTGACGTTTAGTCCTTTCTTCTCGCTTTCTTTCACTATCTTCTGTACGAGTTCCTGTAGTTTCCATTTTCTGTCTCTTCTTCTTCATGTGTCCCTTCAGGACGTAGGCGATCATGGCTCGCCACAACTTCCTATTCCTTGTAGTGCTTCGTCTTTCTGTTATTTCTTCTAACGTCCGCCATCCATTTATTCAAGCTCACCAAGTATGTGTTGTTTTACTCTCTCTCTCTCTCTCTCTCTCTCTCTCTCTCTCTCTTGCCCTCTGTCTCGTATCAGATTTTCAAAGCCCTCCTTCATCATTATATGCCCTAGAAACCTCAGCTGTCTTTTCCTGATGTTAAGTATTAGTTTCCTTTTTTGTTTCCATTTTCTCTAAAACTTCGTCGTTGCTCACATGTTCGGTTCAGGGTATCCTGAGCATCTTTCTGTAGAATCACGTTTCTGTTGCTTCAAGTCTCCTCTTCATCTTTGAGGAGATCGTCCAGCCCACTCTGCTATTGCAGGAGGACATATATCACATCGTAGTTTAGTACTCTTTTCCTTCTTTCTAGCGATTTCTTTTCTATTACTCAGTACTCTCCTTTACTTTTAGGATACTCCCTTGGCCATCCCAATACGCTTTCGGATTTCACTGTCGCTCTTTCTGTCATTTTCAAATATTTAAATATTTAAATTTTTGCACTTGTTTGGTTTTGGTATCTCCGATTTGCAATTCGCACTTTGGGCTCATCCTTTTGCTAACGCGTCCTGGGTATGACGATAAACTACATCCGCGTCCTGGGAAAGACGATAAATTACATCCGACAGCAAGGCCTCTAATCAGGAGGTTTTGAGGTGCGAGGAACCCCTTCTTAATTACTGTTGTTCTCAGGTCCACCCTAACCAGTGTTGGTAGCACCTGTTAGGGTCCCAACTATGGGCAAATAGTTAACCCCCAAACTGGGGTCAAAGCACTGTGAAAGTGTAAGAATAGGTTTTAATACCAGCAATACATTTTTTGAGGAAAAATTATTAACAGCAATACATTTTGAAGCAAAAAATATTATCAGCAATACATTTTGGAAGGAAAAAATATATATTACCAAAAATGTATTTTTATTACCAGCAATACATTTTGAAAAAAAAGGCAATACATTTTGGAAAAATATATATTACCAAAAAATGTATTTTTGAAGAAAAAGTATTACCAGTATTACCAGCAATACATTTTGGAAGGAAAATATATATATTACCAAAAATGTATTTTTGAAGGAAAAAGTATTACCAGCAATACATTTTTGAAAGAAAAAGTATTACCAGCAATACATTTTGGAAGGAAATATATATATATTACCAAAAATGTATTTTTGAAGGAAAAAGTATTACCAGAAATATATTTTTGTAAAAAAAAAATATCAGCAATAAAAGACTTGTCAGTATTAAATAACTCATTGAGGTTGATATGCCGTGGAACAAATCAAACCAAAGCAAACTAAGTACCCCCTTGTCATCATCAGGTTTTCATTGATCAGCTGATATCTATTAAGTATTGTGATATTTTGCTTTTGTGTTGTCAGTTTTTGTTCATTTTGTTCTTGAATTCGTAATTCCCTGCCTGATCCAAGGATTAGATATGTTATCGTCATCAAATGGACATGAATCAAATTCTTGTATCAGGTAGTGAATCAACAATTCAATTATAGGAACAAAACATGAAAGGCTTGCAGCAATCTTCTGTCTTTCAGATCAAAATATCCCCTTCTTTATGTCCGAACAACATACTCTTAGTTATGTTACCCTCTATGGGTTAAATAATAGGACTATAATCTTCAAAGATCACTGAAAAGATTATTTATGTAATATTCCCCTGTAAAAAAAAAAAGAAAGAATTATTATTTCAACCAGAAACATATTTCAGCTTTAAATAACCCACAAAGTGGTGATAATCCGTCAAAAATCAATCACTGAACGACTGCAGTCCTACCGGAACGTTCTCACTCTTCCAGACCAAAATTTCCCCTTTTCTATCTAGCGATCCAAATATCAACAGTATTTTAAGCTATGGTACCATCTATGGGTTAAATAGTAGAATTTTAATCAGGAAAAAAAACCATTGTTATATTTTTTTTTAATTGCAATATTCGCCGGCAAAAAAAAAAACAATTATTCATAAACCCCAAATATGTTTCAGTTTAAATAACCAAAAAACTTTGGTAAACCATAAAAAACAACAGATCGATCAATCAATTAAAGAACGTTTCCCGAAATGGCAATAATGTCTCACGAAGCGCATAGCTTGACGAGGAGAGTTCAATTGCCAAGTCTGCAGCTCGAAAAGTCAGCACGCCATGTCGTTCTAGACGATCTTTCTCACCAGAACCTATCATTTACGTTCAGCGGGTGTAACAGCAAAATTGTCCATTTGTTAGATTAAACTCTGAACCGTTGTATCTTAGAAATATTTAAAGATATCTTACTGGAATTTTCCGAGGATTTTATAACACTATTGGACCCTACTTTGAGCCAATAAGAATGTATAATTACTTTCCAATCTTAACAGAAGACTCGTGACGAAATCGATCATAAACGAAAATGACAGGTTCATCATTAACTAATCATAGGTAAGGATAGGTCGGAAGCTCGTGAATGATTGAAATAAAGTTATATATATATATATATATATATATATATATATATATATATGATCATGATAATAAAAATTAAAAATTAAAAACGGGCTAGCTAACCGTTTCGAACGTAGGCTAAGAAAGTAAATTATTTAAATAATAAAAGAAAAATGGACAAAGTGTATGGGGGGGAGAATAAAATATTAGATGGAAATTAGTTGGGAGCCTAATACAAATTCCTTCTGTTTACATAGAGAAAGCTTTAACGATAGAATATAGATGTCCTCCAACAATATTAGGTGGTAATTAGAGTGGGACCTGCTAAGGATGGTAAAAGAGTCCACACTAAAACTAACAGCACAATTATGGCTATTTATTAGGTGTTCTAAAATGGAAGACCCATATGTATTGGTCAAAATGTCCGAAGGAATGTACTTAAAGTTTCGGATTTTCGCTAGAACGTGTTGCTTTATTCTAGCATCTAGCCTTTGCGTCGTTCTCCTTATGTAGTGCGAACTGTAACTATATTTCAAAGAATAAATTAATGAACAATTATGTTGTGGAGGGAGAAACATCCTTACGCATAGACAGGCTTGGCATATATATATATATATATATATATATATATATATATTCAAGGAATCTTTTCAAACACTTTTAATATGATCTTCGCCCTCATTAACCGTTTCATTTTCAGTCCTGGGGTAAAAAGATGCCTCACACATTTCACGTACGATTTAATTTTCAAGTCTTTTTTCACTGCTCTTTGGACTGTTATATGGGTAAAATGCCTCTCTCACGTACCAAATGTCTTATGGATTGAGTTAGATCTTTTGCTGTTAACATTCATGTTTTTACCAGAGCTCATATTGCCATTTTTGTTATTATTATCGCTTTTCTCTGGCACTCCTTACAATATGGTAACCAGTAAAAATTGCAATATGAGCACTGGTAAAAATGGTTACTGAAGACATTAGGTTCATAATAACCAGAAATTTATACAGAGATGTCCTCAAGAGCACAGTGGATAAAGGCGTTAGTTAGATCCAGTGACAGGACCCAAAGATCAAAAGAGTGTGATTTCAATACTCGGTTAAGACAATGGGGAACTTGGGAATTAACAACCATTAACAACCATTAAACATGGCACGTGGAACTAGAACAGTCTACCCCAACCACCTGAAGAAGGCCGGAGCGTACAATGGCCGAAACGTTATAATAAACATGGCGACAAAGATGAGGACAATAGTCTGAATAATGTAAATAGTGTACATAATACCTCATCTCTGAAATATAGACAGATACTCAAAGTTGTCCTGATCGGTATCACATTTCGATCATTTTTACATGTGTCCCTAGAGCTCTGTCGTTGAACCTACACAAGAGTCAACAGTTTGAAGTCACCCACAGAGCATGTGATACACTTGGCAGAAAAGTGAAGAAAATGAAAAAGTGTTCTTAAAGCCGTTGGAAAAAGAATGCACTCAATTATCAAAACTTATACATTGAGAAACTTTTGCAACGAATGCCAAAAATTTGTGCTGCAGTAATCAAAGCTAAAGAAGGATATTTAGACGCGAGCAAAATTTAATCATAAAATACTTTTTTAAATTTTTTTCATAATGAAACTTTTAATAAAAAGCTGTATTTAATATTTTTAACCACGTATAATAATTTTCTCTAATTTAAAGTACAAAACAACTACTCCTAGGATTAAGGCTCAAAAACTTTTAGGCTAGCCTTAAAACTGAACTGTAGTGTAAGTTGTTGAGTATAAGCTTCCTCCTTGTTTGCATACTTAACATCAGAAAGAGGCAGATGAAATTTCTGGAACACGTAATGAGAAAGGAGGGCCAGGAGAATTTAATACTCACAGGTAGAATAGATGGATAGACAAGGGAAAGCAACGCATGACATACCAGGCGGGCTTAAGCAAGTGGATGACAGAACGTGGTCTAGGGGAGGTGAAAGAGGGTCGAAACTTATTGAGAGCTACAAGAGATAGGAGGAAGTGGAGGGCCATAATCACCTACGTCCTGAAGGGACACGGCACGTAAAAATAAAAAAAAGGGTAATTTGTTCCTAATTTTCATCAATGACCTTCTGTTGTAACCTAGGGAAGGTTACTGAATAGAATAATCACACAAAGGTTGGTAATGAACGATAATACTTAGGACAAGAACAACACATATAAGATTCGCCAGCGAGAGTGAGCTAAATGAATTCCACAATGAATCTCCAACTGCAGGATATCTACCAACCGGCCCACGCGGTCAGATGTAGCACAAGGCCGAATTTAATATGGGGTCTCCGAGCCCGTAGGCTCGGCCAAAAATTCCTTGTAGACAACGTAAAACGGGGTCAGGTAGCTGTTTGCCGAGACGAGACTCTGCCCTTCGACATAGCCTCGTCTGGGGATCCTCTCTGCCCGGAGGCAGAGAGTTTGACCAGCACAACTGGAGACGAATCTCCAACTGCAGACCAACATACAGTATTTACTACTGTATTTATGTGAATGTGGACATACTCATTATCGTCCGTGGGTATATTACAACACCTTCTTGATGGCTTGAACTTTCAACTCGATATCTATCCTGAAGATACAACTATTTACTCTAGCACTATTGGTCGATTCGATAAGCTCAAATGGGAAGTTGATGTCAAAAGTGACCCAGAATCTGCTGTTAACTGGGCCAAGGAATAGTTTTTTTTTAACGCCTACAAAACAAAACTGAGGAATCTTAACATCTTAATTATATGATTATGTTCCTCTCGAATAAAACTGCTTTCTATTAATCATCTGAGAGACCCCTTTCTACCTTCCATCAGCATGGCTGATGCTAACCTCTCGTACAGTGACTAGTTGTGACTCCTCGGGCTAAGGTTCTCTGCTGGCATGGAGTAGAAAGATTATCTTGAATCAATTGCAAGACCTGCTGCCATGAAACTTGGTTCCCTGTCTTGTGCTTGACAATTTTTCACTCCAGAATTTATCTTACATATTAATAAGTCTACCACATATAGTCTGGTGCCTCAGCTATATATTTAGAGATTCTTGATAAAATTCAAACAATAAATATTTTCATGGTAATTGTTCTGATGAACTCCCCTTTATGGCATCTAGACCAATGGTCGCCAAGCGGTAGTCCAACAGGTCCGTGCAAAATTTTTGATGGTCCTCAGAAAAACTGAAGATAGCAATTTAGGCATGAATGGAAAAGAAAGGCTTATCGATCTATCTTGCGACGACGGTCTCAAAGCTAAATTCTGGTCATCCTTATCAAAACCTCACATTTGGTTCTCTGTAAAAAATGAATACCCATTACTCTATGAAAAAGCAATGAAAATTTTGATTCAATTTCCAACAACATATTTGTGCGAAAAGACATTTTCATCTGTCACAGCAATTAAAACTTGGTACTGATCTCGGTTCGAAATAAACACAGCTCTCCATCTTGCAATGACGTCATTGAAGCCAAAAATCCACAAACCGATTTCAAACAAACAGGAACAAATATCACACTAAAAATGTGTAATATTTGAATAAACTTCAATTTTTCAATTTGTTTTATTTAAATAATTACTCTATAACTATGTTACCTTTAATGGAAAGAGAGACAAGAGAAAGCAACGCATGCCACGCCTAGCGGGCTTAAGCAAGTGGATGACAGAAGGTGGCCGGGGGGAGGTGGCAGAGGGACGGAATTTGTTGAGAGTTACAAGGGATACGGAGGTAGTGGAGAGCCATGATCGCCTACGTCCTGAAAGGACACGAGACACAGAAAGAAAGATACACCGAGATATTTAATTACTAATTTCACATTCTGTACTTTTATGACGGCTTCAATGTAGGTACCATGACCCCATTCATACTAATTTCAGACATGTATGACTTCATGGGCCGATATGGTTCCCCGTACCAGATCTCAATATCCAGAGTCAGTGTTTGGAAGTCAGGTTTTAATGGATGAGAAGAAAAAATACAATAAAAGTTTCCGATTATCTCTATCTATAAAAGGCAGGATGTGTGTGCGTGTGTGTGTGTGTGTGTGTGTGTGTGTGTGTGTGTGTGTGTGTGTGTAACGAATGCACGGCCGCAATTTTCGACGGATTTGCACCAAAATTTACATGCACATGCTCCAACTTAGTGGGAAGACCAAGACCGACTTTGCATTTCCCAACTCCCATCGATAGTGGAAATAATCGATTTTTTCATCCTTCTACGGCAGTTTTCATGTAGTTTTTGGCCATTTTGTACTGACCAGAGTGAGAGCCAATATCTGGCTGCCACGAATAGGCAGGAAAATTCTATTGGCCAGCGTGAGAGCCAACAGCTGACTGACACGAATGTTAACTAGCATGCTAGCATGCAAAAAAAATCGATAGCTGCATTCGTCACAAGTGGGAAAAATTTAAATCTGCATGGCGCTTTACTCCAATTGGCTCATTCGCTTGCTTAAACTCAACGTTGATTCTGATTCCACAGAAATGGATTGGGTGTGAAAAAGTATTTGTTGTTAACATTCTTTTTTCATTTGGATTTTCCAGTTACGAGTCCTTTTTTAAAGCTGATCGTTTTGTGTTCATTTTGTTTAGTTCTTTTTTCGTAACAGATTTAATGTTTAGTATAGAGCTTAGAAAAAAATCACAGTGTGAGATAGGCAAGAAGTAAGGCATGTAGCAACATCAGCACGGCAAAGGGCACTCCTTTAAAGGCAAGGAAGGGCCAAAATATTTTAAGTCAAGTGATAGCGATTGCTGTATGAGTCGTACGATTTTTGAATCAAGCCCGGGTAACGCCGGCCATGCTGCTAGTTATTACATAAATGTATTTACCTTTTTTTTTCCAAATTCATATAAGTGGTCCGCCATACTTAAAATGATACATTTAGTAGTCCATGATGTTTAAAAGGTCGGAGACAGCTTATCTAGACTATTTTAATTTAAACGCAAAACTAGATTGGCAACAAGGTATCATCATTTTACAGTTGAATTGCCTCGATGTAACCATAAGTTCTACGTCTTATCTCGCCTGTGGAACTCTCTTCCAGCTTCCGGTAGACAAAATAAAAAAATATACTGTTTAATAAATAAACAGAGCGTCTACTCAAATATGTCAGTCACTAAAAATAACGTTTAAGTGATAAAATCTGTCAGCTGGATAAATAAAAATTATTTCCTTCTTTCTTTAAACATTTCGATAGCTTAGGGTTAGAGTCTCTGATTGATACCAAATCAATCGGGTTTCGATCACATCTTGAAGCAATCGGATGTCTAGCCACACTGATGAATGACTATGACACCCGTACACCGTGGTCGATTTGTCAGGAAGGAGATTTCCTCATGTTATCGGACTGGATGGATGCAAGACTTGACCGAAACCTTCTGAGTGAAATTGAGCGTGCTGGCCTTGTTCAAGTTCGCTAGATAACACGCTCTTTGCCAGAAACTGGAACTAAGGTCTCCTTAGCATAGTTACAGGATAAGACACGTGGGCTCTGTGGGTGTTGAATAAACACAAATGCGCCTGAACAAGTGTCTGCAAGAGGGATTGGCTAGCCGGCCTAGTGGACGGGTATCCTCGAATACGAGTATCCAGGTATATATATATATATATATATATATATATATATATATATATATATATATATATATATATATATATATATATATATATATATATGTAATCCGTTTTATATAATCCAAGTGAATCGTATTCATACAAGATAAAATCTTAAATATTAAAACTGATTTACACAGAGAGCTCAATGTTTTAATCAAACAGAGCAACATATTCACCTAATGTGATCTTAATTTCTATTATATATACTCGACTCCCCCGTCGCATTCGACATATGAGGGTCAAGCAGATCAGTTCCTAGGAAGCCAACAGCCCGACAACAGCACATGAGATTTGATTATAGTGGTGAAGGTTTCGAGCAGGACCATCCACACCTTTTGAAGAGCCGAATACAGTGACCTGGTGCATCGTGTGCCACAAGGTCCCCAAACGACACTCCGCAGGTTTTGAATTCAGAGTTGTCCTCCTCCTAGACCAATTGTCATCCAATGCTATAGAACTCAGTCTGTCCAGCTATTTACCCACAGCTGGAGGAAAAAGAAGAGGATTCATACCTTTCCCAAGGGTATTAGCAAGTAAGTGAATGTAATGGATTCGACTAAATTCGAACTCGCCTCTCCGACCCCTCAGTCTGAGCCATATATATATATATATATATATATATATATATATATATATATATATATATATATATATATATATATATATATATATATATATTTTTATAAAAAATTATAACATAAGTATGTTATAAAATCACTTGTGGCTATTTTGTAGTGATTTTATAACATACATATGTTATAATTTTTTATAAAAATAATTATATCTGCTCTACTTTGTATTGAGCACTCTTTTAAGAATATTAATTGTTGGTTATTGGAATTCATTCCGTATATACCAATTATATACTTGGTTATATATATATATATATATATATATATATATATATATATATATCAGAGAAAGTGCTTCATAAATGCTGGTTTCAATGGGAATTTTGGAATTTGCACTGCATATTCGCTCCACTTTAACCTGGTATAGAAATAAACAGGCCCTCGCCTCGATAGCGACACTATTAAAAGAAAGATTCAACGCGCCGGGTAATCTGAAACAATATTCCGGACCGCACCAGCCATACCAACAAGAACCAGATACACTGTCCCGGAAAGAATAAACTCTAACCAAACTTAAAAGCCTGTCCATCTGATTAAATTAAATCCTTGAGGAATATATATATATATATATATATATATATATATATATATATATATATATATATATCATACAATCGGAATAATTATACCATTATGTAAATGATCATTTTCACCTTGTAAAATTCAATTTACAGCATTTTTCAAACCGTCAATGGATATATTTTCTACATTTATCCATTTACTGTTCGGAAAATGATCATTTACATAGTGGTATCATAATTCCGATTTTATGAAATATATTGGTCTGTTTATTAAAAAAAAACATTGAGCTCTATATGTGAATCAGTATTAAAATTAATATTTTATATTTTATATTGTGTTAATAGAATTCACTCGAATTATATACCAATGGATTACTACATATACATATATATATATATATATATATATATATATATATATATATATATAGTAAAGGTAGCAAATCTGTTGTTATATAATTCAAATGGATCCTTGTAATATAAAATATTAGAGCTGATCTACAAAAAGAGGTCAATGTAATGTATTTATTAATACAGAGCAAACAGTTAATACCCCATAAAATCCAAATTCACCTCATATGGGGAATAAACTTATTTCGCCAGACGAAATTATTTAACTGTGAAAACTATAAAAAAAAAATAAATCTATTTCTGACACGAAGTCAGTCCACACCGGGGTTGATAAGACAGATGACTTATATTTTCGTCTGCCGAAATAAGCTTATTCCCTAGATGAGGTGATTTGTTGATTAATTGATTATATATATATATATATATATATATATATATATATATATATATATATATATATATGTTAAGTAAAATAAACCTATATTAATACTATGGATTAGAAACAGATTACATTAGTACCCAGTAACCATGCCTTCATTCCTTGTTTACAAATTGGAAGGTTGCTTAGACTTAATATACAGGGTCTCAAGTACTTTCATATTGTCGTCTAAATGTACTGAGAACACAGTTATGAATAGGACACATACAGTCTATTTTAGAGTGACGGAGACCCTGTATATTAAGTCCAATCAACCTACACTCTGTAAGCAGAAATAATAGGTATTAGGTCTTAATGTAATCCGTCAGTAATCCATAGTACTAATATTATAGATAATTAAGTACAAAATGACACTAAAGTAATGTTTTTGTTGATGTAATTTTATATACGTATGAAAGAGAGGCTGAATATAAATACGTATGAAAGCGAGGCTGAATATAAATACGTATGAAAGAGAGGGTGAATATAAAAAATGCAAATGTTATAGATAATTTTGCACAGGTAGGAAGCGTTGAAAAATGTAGAAATGCTGAAATTTTAATTTCTCTCATAGGATATATATATATTTAGGCAGCAATCCTTCGTTTATGCATGTCTCATTAAAGCTTTCTTTTCTGGACAAGTACTGAGTAAAAACTGTCCAAATGTTTTATAGTTCCGAGCGCTTTCGGCTATACCCTTAGCCATTATCAAGGATGATTCGATTTTTCAGCTTAATTGGGTGTGTGCATTATGTGTATGTTTTAGTGTGTTGTAGAGTGTTTTAATTTCCGAATACGGTTAGCACATTGTGGCCTTGTTCGTAGTTAATATTGTTAAGAGTTGGCTTTTTCTTTTTTATTAGACATTAATCATACACATAATGCATACACTCAATTAAGCTGAAAAATCGAACTATCCTTGATAATAGCTAAAGGTATAGACGAAAGCGGTCGGAACTATAAAACACTTATACAATTTTTACAAACTCTTTGTCCAGAAAAGAAAGCTCTTGTTCGAACACAAGAAAAATTAAATAAAAAGCTTAACCGTAGTACCTTGTCTGTCGTTTTTAATGAAACATGCATATATATATATATATATATATATATATATATATATATATATATATATATATATATATATATATATATATATAAAGGGTTAAAAACACCTTATATAACCGCCCAATACCTAGGTTTCGACCGTCATGTCTTTCAGGAGCCGAGCAATAAGTGTTCTTAAGTATTACGCACATTTTTTAACAATTACTGGAGCGCTCTTTAAATTTTAATAAAGAAAAAAATAGTCTTGAAATTTGAAAATAGGAAAATAATAAAGAAGTCTCCTGAAATAAGCATTTACCTTTAAGACATTACATTTTATATTTAAATATGCGTGTGTGAAAAACTGGGAAAAGCAAAAGGGAGAAGTTCACCATCCGTGTTAATGACGAAAGTGTTATGGACGAAAATTTGATCTTGCTTCCGTTTAGTCGAAGTAGATAGCGATATTACCAGATTCATCTTCACACCTAAATTCTCGTGTAACCGTTTTTGTTTTGTTCACACAACTACTACTGCAACAACTGTTTATATTTCTGTGATGAGGTATTATGTACACTATTTACATTACTCGGACTATTGTTCTCATCTTTGTCGGCATGTTTATCACAACGTTTCGGCCGTTGTACGCTCCGGCCTTCTTCAGTATCTGTCTATATTTCTGAGATGAGGTATTATGTACACTATTTACATTACTCGGACTATTGTCCTCATCTTTGTCGGCATATTTATCACAACGTTTCGGCCGTTGTACGCTCCGGCCTTCTTCAGTATCTGTCTATATTTCTGAGATGAGGTATTATGTACACTATTTACATTACTCGGACTATTGTCCCCATCTTTGTCGGCATGTTTATCACAACGTTTCGGACGTTGTACGCTCCGGCCTTCTTCAGTGTCTGTCTATATTTCTGAGATGAGGTATTATGTACACTATTTACATTACTCGGACTATTGTCCTCATCTTTGTCGGCATGTTTATCACAACATTTCGGCCGTTGTATGCTCTGGCCTTCTTCAGTGTCTGTCTATATTTCTGAGATGAGGTATTATGTACACTATTTACATTACTCGGACTATTGTCCTCATCTTTGTCGGCATGTTTATCACAACGTTTCGGCCGTTGTACGCTCCGGCCTTCTTCAGTGTATGTCTATATTTCTGAAATGAGGTATTATGTACACTATTTACATTATTCGGACTATTGTCCTCATCTTTTTCGCCATATTTATTACAATGTTTTTGCCGTTGTACGCTCCGGCCTTCTTCAGTGGGTTGAACAGTGGAGAACTTATAGAGGGGAATTAACAGGAGATAAATGGCATCCATTAAACATGGCACGTGGAACTACAACAGTCTACCCCAGCGAGCGAAATAAAGGGTTCAGTCCGACATTCCAACCATATGAAGAAGGCCGGAGAGTTCAACGGGTGAAACGTTGTAATAAATATGGCGACAAAGATGATGACAATAGTTCGAATTATGTAAATATTGTACTACTGCAATGCTGAGCAAATAATTTTGATCTTCACTTATTTCACATGCAGTCGTTCTATTGACTAATGTAAAATTGGTATTTTTTATACTTTCGGATTTTAATACGAAAATAACTTGGAGAACGCATGATCAAATATCATACGTAATATATTTATATTTATTAAATAATTATTTCGGTTGATTTCAATAGGTTTTTGCAAAAAAAACGTTTTATCGATTCATTGGGGATTTTCTGAATTTTTCATCTAGTACAATGTTTCTCAACCTTTTTTTTTTAACTTGTCAAGTAACTCAAACTTTGGGGCGCTTTTGACATTTTAAAAAGGAATGATTAGTCATGAAATTTGAAAATAGGAAAATAAGAAAGAAGTCTCTTGAAATAAGCATTTAATTTTAAGACCTCACGTTGCTTGGTGTATTTAACTTTTTTTTTTAAATAAAGATTTTATAAATATAAAAATAATACATAAATTAATTCTCTGTTAACGCACCTGGCTACCTTTCAGGAAGCATTAGTGCGCCCGGGCGTACACTGACCCAGCCAACCATGGGTAGTATTGTGTTTCTCAGCGTTAAAAGAATGGCTGAAAAATCTGTCTTCGTGCATCTGTTGATAACTTTCATTCGTTTTTTTTCCCTCATTTTTTAAAAGGACACCTGATGACTGTCCACATATTGTGATACAACAACTCCATTTTTGTTAAAACGCCTAAAATGTACATAGCATGAGGACCATGATAAATTTTGATAACTTCTCTTAACACGTGACATACACGAGCACTCCTTTCGAAACGTATATCTCCTAAGTTTATTTTCGTAGGCGAAACGTAAACAAAATTTTAAAGTAACAAAAGGATGTCTCAATCTGACTTTATTTCTAAGTAATCATAGCGTGTTTCTTTTAACGACATATCATCTCCTCATGGATCATTTAATACCGATATTTAAGAGAGCTTTGAAGTAATAAAAATATATACGTTATTCTGCTTTCACAGTTGAATACATGGTAGATGATACTCAGATTTTGTGTAGATACATGTTTGTGTGGGCATAATTACTAGAGGCGGTGATATGTGTGTTTTATGTTGTAGCTTATTTATGGAATTATGGGCACGTTAGAACGTTCGCATTCTGATAAAGAGACCCCGGGTTCGAATCTCACCATGGTCGATTTGTCAGGAAATACAAATGCTATCACACATCCTTGTAAGTGAAATTTGGCAGACGGAACTCTTGGGGGTCCGTCAATATCTGTGGCATCACAAGTCATCGTGACCGAGGGTGTGAGCGTGCTGGCCTTGTTCAAAATGTTGTTCACAATAGAAAACACCCTCTTTCCCAGAAAGATCTGATCAGCAGAGTTGCAGTATACAAACACAGGTGGTCTCTGTGGGTGTTGAATAAACACAAATACGCCTGATCAAGCGACTGCAATAGGGATTGGCTACCTCCCCCCCCCTCTTAGTAGACGGGTATCCTCGAATACGAGTGGCCAGCTATATTCATATTTTATTATATGGGTTGGTTTCCTTAAAAAAAATTGTAGGGTTTTATATGGATTATTGTCAAGAAAGATTTCTTTTATACTGGTTGTTTGATTTTGTTTCGTGGCACATGAACACCTCTATGGGTTTCTTAATGCCGAAATCTAAATATTTTCTTTTGCGTCATATGAACACCTCTATGGGTTATTTAATGCTGAAATGTAAATATTTTGTTTAGCGGCATATGAACACCTCTATGGGTTATTTAATACAGAAATCTAAATATTTTCTTTAGCGGCATATGAACACCTCTATGGGTTATTTAATGCCGAAATCTAAATATTTTGTTTCGTGGCATATGAACACATCTATGGGTTATTTAATGCCGAAATCTAAATATTTTCTTTAGCGGCATATGAACACCTCTATGGATTATTTAATGCCTGAATCTAAATATTTTATATGCAGTTTTATGCTTTCAACTACAGATATTTTGCACATAAGTTTATGCTTTCAGATTAAGATATGATTTTAGATATATATTTTATAGATCATAAAATGTATTGTTGGTAATTGTACTATACAAATGTGCTATTATATTTTTATTCTTTCATTGATTGTCATTTTGCTGTGAAATGTATTGTTGGGCCTTTTATTATGAAAATGAACTGTTGATTTTTATTTGGGGGTTCACTATTTCTGCGTATCTGGGTCCCTAACACGGGCTACCACCCTGAGTGAGGGTAGATCTGGGAACGAAAGCAATTAAGAGGTGATTCGACGCTCCTCAAAACCTCCAACCTTGTTGCCGGATATAGTCTATCGTCATGCCCAGGACGATTTTATTGGGCGGTAAAACACTGATGACAATATACGAAACCGAACACATATTCAATGGTGTTTTTAAGATGCGAGCCGCCTAGCCTAGAGTGATTATTTTAATGTCATGTCTGGTCAGGACGTCGGCAATCATGTCTCTCTACAGGTTGTCATGATGTATTGCAGTCAATTATTTAGAATGACACTGGAGTGTTTATCCATTGCTTTCACAGTGTTTTGACCCCATTTTTTGAGGTTCACCATTTCCTCATAACTGGGACCCTAGCAGGTGCTACTACCCCGAGTCAAGGTGGACCTGGGAAAAACAGAAATTAGGATGTTGTTCCACGCACCTCAAAACCTACAACCTCCCGATCAGAGATCTTGCTGCCGGATGTATTTTATCGTCAAACCCAGGACACATTACTCTAAACGTTATATTTAATAGATATCTGTGTTTAAGTATACCTTTTTGAAATAGAATAAATTAAACCTCGCTTTGCTTTGATGACTTCCCGTGGCTTAATGTTAAAGCACTCTTAGCTTGAAAGTAGTTTCCCAGATTAAACACGCAATACAGGTTTTATTACTGTCGGTAGACATATTTTCGTTCGTAAGACTTTCGATCTCTGGGTCGGTAGTCTTTAATTTAACACTTAATATGGAGATATCTAGTCAAACATGTATACGCATCAATTTTCTCTTTAATCATTAAACCCCAAGCGAGGCAGGAAATGCCACAATTACACGGGGGGGGGGAATAGGGAGGATTGAGGAAAGGATGAAAGATGAACGGGATTCAAGAAGACAGAAGTTGGCGATTGACATTTAAATTACTGAGAATTGTAGTTGTCAGGGAAGCAAGAAATCGGAAGGGAAGTGCGAGAAAGAAACTGCTGGAGTAGAATATAGCGTTTATAGCAATATGAAATAATGAAATCAAAACGTGTGCACAAAACGTATTGCATGAATCATAAGATCACTATTATAAAACTGGTAATACAGATAAAATACACTTCTTAATCTACGCCCACGCTTTTTCCCTATTTCAACTTTCTTAACAGAATTACTACTCTCCCAAACAAACGTACACAACAATATCGTGAAATCAAAAGAAAAATGGTTGAATCCATCAATACAGCAATAAAAACAATATCTCCACATGTGACAGTAAGTGACGTAATTTTCAGTTAACAGTATGAAAATAGCGTTCTCTAATTTCTTCCAGTTGCTAAGGACATTTTGTTTTTGTTATTATTAGTTACTTTGTTTAAATAAATTCATTTCGTTTTTTGTCTTGAGGAAGTCCACATCGGACGAAACGCGTCGGCAACTATTACAGTTTCCCTATTGTCATTTATATTTATAAATAATACATTGTGTATACCTACTTTTGCAACCCATATATATATATATATATATATATATATATATATATATATATATATATATATATATACAGAACAACTTTGGTTCTTGAAAGTCTCACATGTCGAACAAATCAGTTTTCGAACAGAAAATCAAAGAATATTTCGGTTCTCGAACAATATTACCTAACCAAGCCAAACCGAGTTAACCCGAACGGAATCATTTCTTAGTCGGCCGCCATGTTGTATACATTCGTGTGTTGTGCCGGGCTTTTCTTTTCCAGTTTTAGTGTACTGTGCCTTTTTTTTTCTCTGCATTTATTCCTATTGGAAAAATAATTTATTTTGGGGATTTTTTAGCCATAGAACTTTTTTAATTCCCGAAGAGGGTCAGCACATTGTTGCCGTGGTCATAATTAGTAAGGCAACCAAAGACGTTATTGACAATGGTTAAAAGAATAGTCGAAATCGCTCGGAACCAAAGATTATTTAGAAAATTCCTATACACTCTCTGTTCAAAAACGAAATCTCGTGCACGGATGCACGAAAAATATAATAAAAAGCTTAATCCCATTGCTTTGTTAATCGTCTTTAATGAAACCTGTATAAAAGAAGGATTGGTGCCAATTTCTTTCTTAATCATTTTACGCAAGCAAGGCATCAAAGTCACTCAGACAAAAGAAGTTACTGAGTTTGAAAGAATAAAGAAAAGAAGGAAATAACAAAAGGAACAGACGACAGTAGATAACGATTGACATTGCATTTAAGCCAGAGAAGAGATTCATAAGCGAGAAGTGGGAGAGAAGAAACCGTTAGCCTAAGACTTACGGTTGCAAAAATTATATATATATATATATATATATATATATATATATATATACTTTAGGTTTCACGCTAAAGTCACAAACAACTCCCCATGAAACGGCAATTGTTAGACCTATCATGGATATTGAGCACTTTCAACTAAATACCGCACACACACACTCTCACACACATATATATATATATATATATATATATAT